>CM033470.1:86863375-87040829 GCA_019447015.1 Hymenochirus boettgeri | reverse complement strand
TAAAAAAACTGGGTCCAATGTTTTTCCTCTGTTAGTAAAATGCCAGTTTTTTTTTATTTTTTTATTAAAATAACCAACTCAACTGCCTGATCAAATAAAACAGTGACAGAGGTCTAATTTGTCTATCTGGGAAAGGTGGTGAATTAGGTGAAATTAATGCTGTTGCTTTTTAGGTACCAAACCCAAATATTCATATTTACACAAGGCATCTTAACAAACTGACCTGCCATCCTGCTCAGTGAGAGTTTGTTCTGCATCTTCTCCCATACCAAAACCAGCATTTCCTGAACAGATATAAAGTGGAACTAAAGTCTCCAGACAATATTGTCCCAATAAGCAGAGCATTTAGAAAGGCACAAAAAGCTGTGTCTCATCTCTTTCTTAGCTGTGGCTACTGGTGGATTTATGAAATTATCCTGTGGGTAAAAGGGGTCAGCTCCCATAATTTACATTTGCTGGGTGACACCCAGCTAAGTGTACACAGTATACTTCAAAAACAAGGAAGCTGGAGCCTTGTAGCTAACAGACAATCATAAAACAACACAAGACCAGCCTCTATTAGTCACAGATCATGCTACAGTAAATTCTAAAGCAGATTCTGCCGCTCAGACGCAGAACAAAGATTTAACAGTGTTGAGATTTAAGAGTTAATCTCTATTTCCCCACACCTTCCTTTGCATTTCATACAAAAAAAAAAAAATTGTCTTAACAGTTTATTTCCTATTAAGCACTGAGGGGGAAAAAAGTAAAAGGATGTCTGGGGATTTAAACCTGTGACATCATGAGCTGTGTGTTTTGAAAAAGAGTGCTTTAAAGTGCAGAACCACCACAGCATATATAAAGAATAGAGCATTTTTAGAAGCTTATTAGAATTAAAAAAAAAATAACTTTAGTTCTCCATTAAAAGCTATGTGACAACACTGGGGAACTGGGAAATTTGAAATTAGAAGGGAAAAAAGCCTACTATATACCTTGCAGTGTCATTAATTAAACAGCCAGCATGTGGTGATTAAGACAACAACTGGAAGGCCAGGCTGAGGTAAAGTAAATACCCCTTGATAAACCATTTCCTTCCAACCCCATGCCCTGCTACAGGAGTACTCATTCATTTTTTCAAATGGAGGAGCAGATGGCTTAATCCTGGATGGTTCAAACAGTGGAGCAGATGGTTCAGTAGCCATACGTTGCCATGGCATTGATGGCTATTATAAAAAAAAGCAGTAAGAATGCCAGGAGAAAGTAGATTTTTCCAGTGACCTCCTTCTGGAGCTCCAGAACATCTTTGACAGCCTTGTTTCTCTGTAGTACTCAGGCGACCTGTGACAGTGTGTTCTCACCCTTTAGTAACAACGGCGCCCATGGCAAGACCTACTGCTGTTGGAGAATAATGCCTGTACCTGAGAGTCATGTCTGGATTGGCTCTTCCTCTGTCTTAAATGGTCACGCTTAATGGAAGTAAATATTGACATCGCGCTGACTGTAGACTTGACATCGTCCTAGTCCAGATCGTCCTGGACTAGGATGATGGAACCTGGGTTGTTGTGTGCTTTTTTACCTGTGCAAACAACATATAAATATGTGTGGAGGCCTCTGCCCCTTTACTCAGGTATAACCAGGGATATATTCAGTCCACATTTATAAAACTGACTTTATTTATATTATGAACTTTTGCAAATTTTTAAGGCTAGTCCCCACTAGGTTTTTTTTATGTGCGTTGTGCGCTGTGCTGTCGACCCTTTTTCTAAACCCTTTTTCTTTGGAAGGTCGTCAAAAATACAAATTGTCTAATAATTACTACAATTTATAGCAGAATTTACAAGATTCATTTGTATTTTACACTTTATTTTGGTAATAAAATATAATATAAAATATCATTATTTTCCTGCACCCATGCTTCATTAAAGGGGTGGGATCACTCAGTCTGCACCAACTAGCCCTGAGACAAAAGGTTCAACTGATTATTCTTTATTGGATTGTGCATTAGAGAATGCAGGTTAATGTTCTTTACTTTCTTCAGAATTTAGTTTGGTGCATGAAGAAGTGGAAATATAGAAGGAAGATGAGTTTTCAGTGTACAGTATACACATTTCCTCTGTATAATGCGCACTTTGGGAAATGTCAAATATTTTTTGTATCATTAGCTTTTAACATGTGGTGTTTCCTATAGATAATGGATTTTGAAGAAAACATCTCTGAAATATTGTGAACAAACTGTTTGGTGAATGCAGCTCTGAATATAAATAGCACCTCTTATTGTTATCTATAGATGTCTCCTAGAGGAATATCACATGGAGGAATAAAAGGTAAATTTATTTCTAGCTTGTGGGTGGTAACTTTAGTGAGGGGGGAATAAAATATAAGAAATACAGTATCAACTGCTGGTAACTGGGTCTATGTCAGATTGTCCACAGATCTTGCAATTCAACTATTTGAATAGTAATACTGGACATAAAAAAAGCTCTTTAATAACTTTAAATGATCTTCCTAATGTAAAAAATTAAGATTAGGATTAAGAACCAGCCCACCATAGGACGTAATAATAAGGACTTTTGTGCCCGATGGTGTGAGATACTGAACAAATGTTCACTTGATCTAGTGCTTATTGTTATTGAGGAGTGTAGAAACCAGCTGAGTAAAGTAGAAAAAGAAATGCATTTCTGCAGGAATGATCCACAGATGGGGCTGCTGACCTGATATCCAAATTGGACAGTGAGATAAAGAGATATGCCGATGAGCTAAAACAGTTTAAAAGAAATAAGTACAGACGCGTGTGCACTGTCTAAAGAAAGATCTGTCTATCCCTGGCTTACCGGCACCCAGAGGAGTGATCGCAGAACACTACCAGGAGGTTATCGATACCAGAAGTCAAAATCAATGAAAGGAGAGAACCTAGATCAGAACAAAAGAGACACAGACCAAGATCCACTTATGGAGGACTCTGTATCAGATGTGGAGATAGCCGGATCCCCAACCTCATCCACCCAACAGTCGCTTTTTCAGCAGGCAGGAGATCGAGGGCGCAAAGGGGGAATAGGGCGCGGAGGAGGGAGAGCCAAGTGGGGGAGGATGAAAAAAGCCCTGTGATTAATATATCAAGCAGAACACTAACGGCCGGTGAGTTCAGTATTCTAAATAAAGGTCTCTCTTTTGTGCCGACAGCCTGGTTTAACCCCTTTGCATTTGAAGTAGATGTATTTAAACTGGGAAGGAGATTAAAGCTGAAGGAGCAGTTTAAACAAAATAACAAAGATTCTGGCAATATGTTACATTTTTATAGGAAAAGTAATTATATACCCCCTGGTACGGTCCCTGCCATTGATACATTTGGAAAATACTTTAAGAAGCAAGTGTTTAATGACTTAAAAAGTTGCACAGGATACAGTGTTTCTAATATTACTAGGGAGGAGAGACTGGCACTTAAGTCCCTTTCCAGTGACAAATCTATTATTATTAAGCCAGCGGACAAGGGGGGGGGGGGCATTATTGTTATGGATTATCTATTCTACTGGGATGGTATAATACAGCTGCTTCAGGATAAAAATAGCTACCTGGAATTGACCGCCAATCCGGTAGATAAAATTCAAGGGCAAATTAAGGGACTAGTGGAAATGGGACTGTCATATAATTGGATCTCTGTGAAAACAGTTAATTTTTTGTTGGAACCCTATCCGAAGAGGCCGGTCATTTATGGACTGCCCAAAATCCACAAAGATCCCAAAAATCCCCCATTCCGGCCAATTATCTCCACCAGAGGATCAGTGACACAGCCGCTTGCGCAGTTTGTGGACTTTTTTCTGCAGCCAATTGTAAAAAAGCTTCCCTCTTTTATATGTGATACTATAGACTTTTAACAAAACTCAATGACAGTAAACCATGGCAACCAGATTGGCTTATGGTCACACTAGATGTTAAATCATTGTATACTAATATACCGCACAATAAGGGTATTGCAGCGGTTGAACATTTTCTAGTAAGCACTACATATGACGGGCCACCTACGGAATTCCTTGTACAGTGTCCCCATATTATTTTGTATAGTAATTACTGTAAATTTGAAAATATGTATTTCCTTCAAAATTGTGGCACTGCAATGAGAAGTTCCGTGGCGCCGTCATATGCTAACTTATTTATGGGGCTTATTGAGGAAACACACATCTACCCTTCGGTACAGTTTAAGGGTACTATTCCTACGCTACATCGATGAGGTGTTTATTGTCTGGGATGGCACAAATGAGCTGTTCTGTAAGTTTGTCACTTGGCTAAACATGATATGTAAGGGCATAAAGTTTTGTCCAGAATATTCTAAAGGCCTAATACATTTTTTAGATGTGGAGGTCCAAATATTGGGACGGGAAATTCGCACATCTATTTATTTTAAGCCAACCAACAGAAACACACTGCTCCATAATACCATCTTTCTTCCCCCTGTATTAAAAAGAGGATTACCCAAATCCCAGTTGCTAAGGGTTGATAGAATTTGTAATGACAAAAAAGAAAAAATGATGGGAATGATACAAAAATTTTGTGACAGGGGCTATAGTAAAAAAATGAGTATGGATACATGTAATAAGCTTACGGAGAGCTGTGAACAAGAGGTGCATACTCTAGGTGTACCATTTGTACAGGAATATTCCCTGGGTTCAGGTATTGTACGTAAGAACCTCCATAAATTCTGGGACCTTGTGGGTTTGGATGAATCACTCTCACCTACCACAAGAGTTAAACCACGATGCGTATACAAATTATGTAGGTCTGCGGTGGTACAGGCTGACCCTATAGAAAAATATAGCAAAAGTAAAATTATAATTTTCCAAAAGAAAGGGTGTTATAAATGCTATAGTTACAACTTGTGCAACTCCATTATACAAGGGGAACATTTCCGCCACCCATATAGTGGAAAGAAGTATGAGATTTACGGCCTATATACATGGCTGACGGATTATTGTGTGTACATTCTTAAATGTCCCTGCTCACTTATTTATGTTGGTATGACTACTGGTCAATTCAAGGTACGTTTCCAGAAGCACAGGAGCACAATCAAGGTAGCGCAGGGTGTTTTAAAAATTGAGGATTTAAATAAAAGGGATCAAGCAAAACATTTCCTTGATAAGAGACATGAGGTATGTGAACTGCGAGGTACAGTAATCGAACAAGTACCCAAGCCAAAAAGAGGGGGCAATAGAGAAACATTCTTACTACGTAGGGAAGCCTGCTGGATATATACACTGCAAGCCTTATATCCGTAAGGTTTTAATACCAATTTGTCATATGCGTGTTTCCTAACTGACTGAATTTTAACTCTTTGCTTCCATTACGTATAATATGCACATTAACTGAATTTTAACGGTTTGTCTTTAGTACGTACAGTATGCACTTTAATTCTGTAATTTGCACATTTCATAGTAATGTTGGTGTTTATTATACTAAGATGTAATTTATCTTATTACACTAAGATGTAATTTACTTAGGTGTTTTATGTATTGGATATGGAGATTTTATGTATTTATTCACATCTAGCAGTAACTGAGTTGGAATTATCTTGTATGTTTTGATATATACATGTTTTGACACCTAGGGGTGGCATAAAGTAAGGGATATGTGATGTGAGGTCATATCCTGGCCTATATATGGTTGTTCACTTTTGTTATGCATTAAGTTCTATTTTGTCTTGAGAAAGGTGTCCTGCTGACACCGAAACGTTGATTAATAAATCTTTTCACATATTAAGACTGGTGTGTGTTGAATAAATGAAGAGCTAAACTGTTATATTATTGATCATTACATAGTCGTAAAACAAGGCTATAATGTTAAAATATTGGTGCATGAGCTGCTATTGCTACTGTGTGCTCTACCAAATTCGCAGCTGCAGGGGCTGAATGTACACTTTGTTGCTTTAGTGTTAACAAAGAATGCTTAAACAGCACCAATTAAAGAACACAATATTCATACTGAAAGCAAAACATTCAGCTGCCACTCAGCACTATCACTATTGTGCAAAAACAATCATAGGCTTTATAGTCTGCCAGGAATAACAAGAGGAGAATAGTACAGCTGTCTTTCCTAATCAGAGGTGTTTTGTTATTATTAATAATATATTACACTGTGTTCTCCCTAGAGCAAAATTGGATCCAACATCGAATTAGCCTTCCCACTTTAAATAATGTTGACTTCCCACAAGAGAGCTGAAATGAGGATTTTTTGTTTCCAAGAAAAATCCAATTAGGCAAAGAAATGTGAATGACAATAGATTTACGGGAAAATTCAATATTGCGGGCAGCGTTACTTACCTTAGCCCGATCCCACGATACAATAACTGACGTAAACGAGATTACCTCAGTTATTGCATTGCGGGATCGGGCTAAGGTAAGGAGAGGGACTTGAAAGCTCCACAAGCCATAGCGTCAAGTTTCGCGCTGCGAAGTAGTGCAAAACTTAGTGCTACAGGTTTTGGATTGTTGGCACAGCGCTATTTCCAAAAACATTCGGAAATGGCACTGTGCTCTAAAAGCCGTCTAAAACCCACGTTAACCCGAATTTGTTTCGGGTTAACGTGGGTTTTAGACAGAAATGGGCTATATTGTATCTCCCCCTTAGTGTACTGTGATGGGATTTAGTATTACTATTTTCATTTGGAAAGGCTACTTTATCTTTGCTCTGCCAAAAGTAAAACACCATTAGTTTTCTTAGTGTAAATGGTACTGAGCTACTGAGCTACTATACCTTTGAACACAGATTTACCTTAAACTTTTTTTTTACCACATTGTAAAGTTAGCAGGTCCAACACAACAAATGTCTGACAATGATAACCTGTTTAAAAAAATGTCCACCCCCACAGTTTTCAAGCTAGAGACACGAAATTTGAGACATATTGGAGAAGTGTGCTATCTTCTAGCAAAGGAATTCGTGGAAGGTTATTTACAGAAAATGTGCCGCATACCTAACCAGCGCTGATTACCCATCTCTTAATTGCATTCAGTTCTGCCACAGACCTAATCAGCTCTGATTACCCATTTCTTGATAGCATTCAGTTCTGCCACAAACCTAATCAGCTCTGATTTCATATCTCTTGATTGCATTCAGTTATGCGACAGACCTAATCAGCACTGATTACCTGTTTCTTGGTTGCATTCAGTTGTGCCACAGACCTAATCAGTGCTGATTACCCATCTCTTGATTGCATTCAGTTCTGCCACAGACCTAATAGCATCTCATGGTTGTATTTAGTTGTGCCACAGACCTAATCAGCACTGATTACCCATCTCTTGATTGCATTCAGTTGTGCCACAGACCTAATCAGCTCTGATTACATATCCCTTGATTGCATTTAGTTGTGCCACAGACTTAATCAGTGCTGATTACCCATCTCTTGATTGCAATCAGTTCTGCCACAGACCTAATCAGCATTGATTACCCATCACTTGATTGCATTCAGTTCTGCCACAGACCTAATTAGCCCTGATTCCCATCTCTTGATTGCATTCAGTTCTATCACAGACCTAATTAGTGCTGATTACCCATCTTTTGATTGCATTCAGTTGTGCCATAGACCTAATCAGCGCTTGATTACCCATCTCTTGATTGCATTCAGTAGTGCCTCAGACCTAATAAGCTCTAAATACATATATCTTGATTGCATTCAGTTGTGCCACAGACCTAATCAGTGCTGAATACCTGTTTCTTTGTTGCATTCAGTTGTGCCACAGACCTAATCAGCGCTGATTAACCATCTCTTAATTGCATTCAGTTCTGCAAAAGGCCTAATTAGCGCTGATTACCCATCTCTTGATTGCATTCACTTGTGCCATAGACCTAATCAGCACTGATTACCAACCTCTTGATAGCATTCAGTTGTGCCTTAGACCTAATTTGCTCTGATTACATATCTCTTGATTGCATTCAGTTGTGCCACAGAATGAATCAGTGCTGATTACCTGTTTCTTGATTGCGTTCATCTGTGTCTCTGTGTCACAGACCTACTCAGTGCTAATTACCTGCCTCTTTATAGAATCCAGTTGTGTCACAGACATTATCAGCACCCATTACCCATTTCTTGATTGCAGTCAGTTGTGCAACAGACCAAACCAGTGCTAATTACCTGCCTTTTGGTTACATTCAGCTGTGTCAAAAGCACAGATTTTAAAACTTACAGCACATGCAGACACTGCCATTGATAGAGCTTATGACAAGGTCATGACTGGCAGGAATGGTTTATATACTGTAGGAAGATGCTTGTGAAGGTTCTCATTCATCCAGGTCATGGTATATCTGTTGTATTCAATTAGATCAACTGGACTTGAAATGTAGTTCTTGAAGACGTTTCGTAGTATCCGACTGGCTTTCTCAATTCAGATGACTTGTACAAGAATCTGTGGCAATTATGTACCCTGGAAAATCCCAATTAGCATATCACAGCCAGGGGTTAAGGGTGTGATAGATAGTGGCTAAGAGGTGTTATAGGAACGCCCAAGTGTTATAGGAACGCCCAGAGTAAGGTGTCAAAACAGCATTGTCATGGCAGACATGGCAGCCTTGTACATGGCAGACAGTTGGTGTCGAACCCCCCAACAGCATTGTACATGGCAGACAGTTGGTGTCGAACCCCCCCACCTCTATTTAGGCTTGGTTTTACTGTGGATAGAAGCCTCTATCCAAGTAATAAGGTATCACAGGTGAGGCAGAACAACACGCCTTAAGGTATCTGCAGCCTTAGCCAGTGCTAAAACTCCTTCATCTAACCTGACTACACAGGAAAGAAGAGCCTTAACAACCCTCAAGAAGACCAGTATCACATTCTACCGGCAGATAAAGGAAGATGCACAGGTACTCAACACCTCAGACTACCATGATAAGGTGACCATGCTCCTGGCCGATAAACAACAATATGAGGCTTTAACAAGGGATCCACCAGCCGTTACAAGAAAAGAGTCATAGACTACACAACAGCTTCAAAAGGATAAAGCCATTGACCAAGCAATGTTTCATCGCCTCTACCCTGGTGAGGCACATCCATGCATATATGGACTCCCAAAGTACATAAGGAAGGGGCCCCACTAAGACCTATAGTCAGCAGCATAACTCGGTAACATACAAGGTGGCAAAATATCTAGCTACATCTTAGGACCTTTGGTGGGAAGTTCTAAGACACACATCCAGAACTCTCAGGATTTCACCAACAAGATTGAAGATATAGTACTCGGTGCAGAAGAAACTATGTGTCCTATGATGTGACATCTCTCTTCACTTTGTACCCACCAAGGAGGCTGTTGACATGGTGAGAAAACGGCTGGAAGACAGCACTCTTACCAGCAGAACTGATCTCAACCCAGAACAGGTGGTTCCTTGTTGGACTTGTGCCTGAATACCACCTATTTCAAATACAGGGATAAGTTCTATAAGCAAAAACATGGATGTGCTATGGGATCTCCAGTTTCACCTATTGTGGCCAACCTTTACATGGAGGAGGTGAGAGAACACAGGCGCTTAATACCTTTAAGGGCATAGCACCCAGCCACTGGTTCAGATTGTTGATGACACCTGGGTTAAAATCCACCAGAAGGAAGTACAAGCTTTCACAGAACACATTAATGCGGTGGACCAAAACATTAAATCACAAGGGAAGAGGTACAAAACAACAAACTGGCTTTCTTGGAACTGCTTGGTAGAGTTAAGGAAAATGATAAACTGGAAGTAGAGGTTTACAGAAAACCAACACACACAGATCAGTATTTGATGTTTGACTCCCACCACCCTTTAGATCACAAGCTGGGGGTCATCAGAACCTGCAACACAGAGCCGAGAACATCCCCACTAGCACAGAGGCGAAGGCTAAAGAAATGAAACATCTCAGAGGAGCCCTTAAAACTTGTGGATATCCAGACTGGCCTTTGTCAAAAGAAGTAGAAGGAAAGAAAAGAACACGAATACCACAGTGAAGGGGAAAAGCAAGACAGGAGGAAGAACATGGTCATCCCATATGTAGCAGGGTGTCTCTGAGAAATTAAGAAGAATTTCAAAAAACATCGTATCCTGTCTGTTTAAACCAAACAACACACTGAGGCAGCAATTGGTACATCCGAAAGACCCAATACCAAAACACAAGAAAAGCGACATCATATATGCAGTGCAGTGCAGTGAAGAATGCTCTGATTTGTATGTGGGGGAGACAAACAGCAACTGCATCAACGTATGGCCAGCACAGAAGAGCCAATTCCTCGGGTCAGGACTCAGCCGTGTATCTGCATCTTAAGGATAAAGGACTACCTTTGAAGATTGTAATGTTAACATACTGGCGAAGGAACGTGACTGGTTCAAGAGAGGTGTTAAGGAGGCCATTTATGTGAAAATAAAGAAACCAAGCCTAAATAGAGGTGGGGGGGTTCGACACCAACTGTCTGCCATGTACAATGCTGTTTGACACCTTACTCTGGGCGTTCCTATAACACCTCTTAGCCACTATCTAACACACCCTTAACACCTGGCTGTGATATGCTAATTGGGATTTTCCAGGGTACATAATTGCCACAGATTCTTGTACAAGTCATTCTGAATTGAGAAAGCCAGTCGGATGACTAGCGAAACGTCTTCAAGAACTACATTTCAAGTCCAGTTGATCTAATTGAATACAACAGATATACTGTAGGAAGGTTTGAAGGCTTGAAGTCCAGGAAACAAAGCAAGGTCAGCAACAGGGAGATCAGTAAACAGTAGTGTTTACCTGTGTGCTCAAGCACACAGGTAAATACTAGGAAGTTAATCTGACAAATATATAGGCAAACCAGAAAGAGACGTATGATTTGGATGAGCCACATGCTCTGGTGCAAGGATGGCAACATGTAAACTGGAACATCAAGACCGTTAACAGACATTGAGGCTGTGAGAATTTGCTGAGCTGACAATCAAAGTTTCTGAATTGTAACAACTTCTCAATGAACATAGTAACAAATCGTTGAGACCTTGTAAAGAACTTTTAAAGCAGATAGAATTTTTGGTGCAGATAACCAAACAAATGGTGGTCTCTAACAGAGATTGCACTCTTGGAAATGCTAAATCAGTCAATAAAAGGGATATGTAATATACACTGCTGCAACCCAGTAAGCAGTTCCAGTATCAATGTGGAGAGGTCAAACAAAAGATACAAAAATAGCATTAGCACAACTTAAAATGGCTTACTAAAACGCAAAAAAAAATAAAAAAAATAAATGCAGTGTTGTCTTCCATTGATATCAAGAGCTATCAAGAGCTTAAAGAAAAAAAACAGAGAGCTCTTTCATATGTATACTACCTACAGTATATTCTCAGGGTAAAACCTGATTCGGGGGGTGTTATAGGTCTGTACTCATAATAGTTGCTCTTTCCGCAGCCTTCAGAGTTTTTATCACAGCTTTACACTCTGTGGGCTTTCCAGATATAAAACGGAAAATAAAAAGCTGTTTATATTTCCCAGAGGAGAAAGCCACAGTTCTCTTTTTTCAGATATTTTCCATTTGTCTGTTTTCCCCCTAGGGAAGGACAGATTTGCAATTATTCTTATCCTTGCTATTCCTTTCAATCTCTTTATATGATTTTGGATGGGGTGCATTTCATAGCTTTTGTCACATATACTCTTTATTTTTATGAAAGAAAAGTCAGACAAGACGTGGAGAGAACTATACTGCAGGAAAGCAGGCGTTCAACACTTACTACTTATACAACAAAGACAGAAATACTATTGGCATGTTAAATTCAAAACGTTGTTTTTCTGCAGTCTAACAAATGAACCTTCTATTGACTAACTGAAGATTTATTTAGATTATGGGACAAAATGAACTTTCAATAACCAATTATATGTTATCTACTGTAACTGCAGTAACCCATCATAAAGCTATTATATGATTGGTTGCAGCAAACTAATAGCACAGGCAAACTTTATACCTCTTATTGTATCAGCACCTTCATTTTTACTACATGTGTTTCTGGTAATGCTGACAATATTCTAGTAAGATTTTTTTTCCACCATTGGCATTTTTTTGCTGTGCCATTTCTGTTTTCATTGTGTATTATCCTTCCTATAGCATAAGATTATTTATACGTTTTTATGGGATTGCATTAAATTTTTAGGAGGTACCAATTAGGTGGGGGGTATATTACATATTACACAGGAAATGTGAATATATATATTTAGTGAGAAGATTGCCTTTATTTGGCCAAGTTATATGTTTTTTACAGGTTTTGGCCTTTTATTCCAGGCCTTTATCTAACCAAGTCTTTTATATATAATATAATATATGTGTGTGTATTTCTAACTATTACCATCTAAATGACCATAAATAAATGTTTCAAACTTATAGTACTGACTTATATTAGGTACAAGACAAAATATATATGTTATAAATGTGCTTACAGATCTGGTACCCCTATATATATAACAAGATACCAGTTCTGTGATACAAACACAAGTTTAAAGCAGAACTAAACCCAATTTTTATACTCCAGAATCTGAAAACAACCCCCCTAAAAATACCAATAAACTATAAAATCCCACTTCAGTAAATTGTATTAAAGTAAATGTAAGCCTGTTAAGAACTGGATGAAGTATCTGTGTGTATGTACAGTGTCAGACCACACCTCCTGACCTCAGTCACATGCTTCCTTGCTTTATTTGTCTTGTAAAAGGATTGGCTAGAGATTATTAATGGGTGTGACCAACTGTAACAAGTTTCTGCCATAGCTAAGGACTGAGCATGTGCAGAACATAATGGTCGTTGACCAAACTGTGTACTTACTGGTTTTATATCAAGGTGTTCTGCTTTCTGGTTCATTGTTGTTATGTGACTTTAGTTGTCCTCTAAATAACTAGCACCATGGTTCCAATCAGCAGTACAGGTATCCAAGTGCTTCCATAATAAATCTAGCACATGCAAAATTATATAAATAAACACTGTCTACATATCCAGTACCCTCCCCCCACACAAACACACACACTTACAAGGTTGACTACTTTGTAGACACATTTATTCAGAGGTGCAGACTTTTTAAGACACTCATGCAGACAGCGTGACTAATTCAATATGTGCTTTGTGTGCGTGCTATGGGTAAAACACATATTGAACATATTGAAATTTTAAACGGCTCAGCAACTGTAAAAATGCTCACTCCAGTTCAGTAATACAAATACAAGCCAAATAATAATCTTCAGTAATAATATTTTTAAAGACTGTACACTTACCCATATATAGCCTTTATTTCTTTTTTTATTGTACAGAGGAGTGTAGAGATTTTATATCCACTATATCCACACAAAGCCAAACATGCACACACATAATTCCCACTGTGCACCAATGTACACTTGCTAACATATGTATAAAAAAAAATATTAAATAATACAAGAGAAAAATTAAATTCAATGACCTTTCTTGATCAGCACTAGTGATATGGGTCAGATTCGGACCTGGTTCCCACCTGATCCAAAGTTCCATTTAGACATGTTTTAAACTTTTGGATGGCAGAACTTTCTGTATTTTCATTAACCATCAAAAAAACAAAATACTATTGAGGGTTACCTAATATACAAGGCTACTTTTGGTAACCCTCAAAACTAACCATGAATATTTAATAACCCTCGAAAGTATACATTCGGAGCTACTTTCTAGGGTTACTGAATATAAGAGGCTACTCGAATATACATGCAGAAATTTGAAAATAGCTTGTGTAAAAGAAATTCAATTTTACTTATGTTTTGGTTAAGTGTATGTGTTTCCCCGACTAGTTCCCTGGTCCATGTGTTCTTTACACTAACTTTCCATTGCTATTTCAACCTTAAATTCGATTGGAACTTTCAGATTTTTTTTTCCTATTGAATTCTATAGGCTCGTTTTCGTTATTTTTTCAGAATTTAAAAAAAAATAATGGAACTCACCGTAATCAGCACTGAAGTACTAACATGATATTATGTCATTGTTATGAAGAATAATACTTATTTCTACCTACAATAAAATGTTAGTGTGTTTAGGCACAATCTTTCACAAGATCACAAGATTACTTTGTCTTACTCTGCCTTAGTCTCCTAGATATTGATTGATAGTGATTAATCTGTCCATATCTCCTAAAAACTGATCCCAATCTGCCACAGTCTCTTACAGATTGTATTCCATCTGCATACCCATTAATATAACCCCTTTAATAGTGACTCCTATAGAAACAACATAGTACAGAGCTGTAGAGGGAGGACAGTAAAGTGAACCTGATCTCAGCACAGCTCTGTACAATGCATTTCTTAATAGTGTAACTATCTGAAAGTAAATGAAGCGTTCCCTATCTGAATGTGAATGAAACCTTCAAAGCAAATGATTCCATCTCCACATTTTAGTTAATGTCCAAATTAAGCTCTGACACACTGATTGAGCTAGAATGGGAGAATGAGATCTGAATGAAATCCAGTGGGAGGAGACTTCTTACTATATGATGATGTTAGGCTGGAAAAAATAATAAAATCTGTTTACAAATGACAGGGAAAAAAACAAACGGGAAATCAAAACTTTGAATTTAGGAGAAAGATATAAAGTGTAAAGTGTGTAGGAAACTGAAAAATATGACTTGCCTTTTTCCTTTTCTATATTTTTAGTGCTGTCAGGAACTTGATCCCTTTTTGCTCTCACTGCTCCCTGTCACTAGATCTCCTCAAGTCCTGTTCCTAGTTAGTATGCATGTCTTCTCTCTATGTTTCCACCCCTTCCCAAATCTGGGGCACTGCTAGAGTGTGGGGCATGTGCATTGGAGATCTGTTCCACACCTACAGCCAATAGCATTCACCCAGTGATTTTGTGCTATAGTAAAAATGAAAGTAAAACTGCTTTATCATGGGGGGGCATGACCAGCATTCTAGGGGTCGTGGGAGGCGGGGTTTGGGAGGAGTTAGAAGCGTTCCAGGGCGTTCCGGAGTTGTAACTGTAAAAGTGGGCATGACTGAGGAGGAGACTCTAGTTTTCACTCCAGACTCCACGGGAGTCTGGAGTGGTCTCGCGGGAATGCAGGAGACCACCCCAGAATGAGGGAGACTCCCAGACAATCCGGGAGAGATGGGATACCTGATCAAGTAAGATTTCTTTTAGCTTTAGGAGTTTGAAGGTAGTTTGAAGGTGTGTGTGTGTGGGGGGGCGGGGGGGGGACTTTGTAATAGGTTTCTTTAGGTACAGTGCTACATTGGGACTTAAATAACACAGACAGCAGCTGCAGGTAAAACACTACCCAGTGTACCCACCCACATTGTAACCGCCCTCCCTTGTGTTTTAATAGATGACACAGTTGATTATTATAACAGAAGAATATATAGCACAGGGATAGATCAGAAGAAAGTACAGGAACTTGGATGATAAATTAAATGCAATGTCAGTTCCACGTACCTTTAATGGTTTTTCTGATTGCTTATTAATACAATTCCCTGACAAGTGATATACCAGATGAGGTCACTAATTAACTATTTAAGGGACACAAAGGAATTCACTTTAGCTGATCTAACTCCCTTATTGAAAAACCCATAGCACACATAAAGTCCCTTTTATCTTTTTACTTACTATGACTTATGATTTCTCATCAATATGATAATTTTATTGAAAATCTTCATTTTAGTTGGAGCCCCATAGTTACATAAAGATTTGCTATTAAGAAGACATACCAAGAAGATTAGCATGTTAGGAAATGTTAGAAAACAAGACGTCTAAAACAGCCATGATCACAGCTACTATGGTGGCTGTCAGGAAAGTGTGTAGTGACTTGGCAAGAATGGGTTAACTATTGGTATTAGTTCCTGCAAAGGACCAATAAAAATACCATGCCACCCTGGAAAAAGTCCCAAGTGTTTATATTACGATTAGTGAAGCATGGAACCAGATCTTCTTTTCCAGACAATGTGGGGCAGAACCATGTATCTGGAATTCTCTACAGCTAGAGGTCTGGAGGATACATTGAAGTCACTTTAAGGGCATGTATAAAATAAATATATTTGTGTATTGTAATATATGATATGGGAACCAAAATTATATTTGTAAATGGGAAGGTAGGCTCATTAAAATGATACCCAACATTACCTCCCTGCCTGACCATTCATTCACATCTTTTTGAGGCCATCTACACAATCTCCGTCTGCATTCCTCTCCGACTTTGAAACTTGGCTTACTTTCTTCCACTCTGCTGACTGTCCTGTTCTGATTCTGGGGGACTTCAACTGTCACATTGATGACTCCTCCCTTTCCTGGCCCTCTCGCTTCCTACAATTAAACTCCTAATTTCAGCAATGGACTAACGCTCTTACTCACAAGGATGGCCACTTCCTGGACCTAGTGTTCACTAAAAACCTCTCTGTCTCGTCTTTTCAATCTAACCCCTTCCCGCTTTCTGACCATCATCTTATTACTTTTCAGGCTCAACACCATTTTCTTCCTCCTGCCCCTCCATGTTGTGTGTCTGTCCGTAATACTAGATCCATAGATCTCCCGACACTCGCCTCATCCCTGTCCTCTAGTCTCTCCTCCCTTTTGACAGTTTGACAGTTGATGACCCTGACTCGCCCTGACTCATCCGTGGCTCAACCCCACTTCCCGTTTTATTCGTAGGTGCGGGCATGCTACTGAACCTGCGTGGAGAAATTCCCATACAAAGGCTGACTTTCTCCATTACAAGTTCATGCTGCAATGTCTCGGCTCTGGGCTCCTGCTGGCAAAACAGAACTATTACCAGAAACTTATAAATAACAACAAATCGAACCCACGTCGCCTGTTCTCCATCTTCAACTCCCTTCTGCGCCCCTCTCCTGCTGATCCTCTCCTTTCTCTGCACTCTCCCCAGGACTTTGTGCATTACTTCCAGCATAAAGTGGAGTCCATCCGTGTGCAGATATCTGGTCTTAGGGATGACTCTCAGATTATGTTGCCCTCTCCTCCGTCAGCTATTCTTGGATCATTTGCTCCTGTGACCCATTCAGAAGTCTCTCGCCTGCTTCTATCATGTCTGCTCACGACCTGTCCTCTTGATCACATGCCTTCTGTATTACTGAAGCACTGTAATCATGTGCTTACCCCTATACTCGCCACCATATTCAATGCCTCCCTTACATCCGGAATTTTCCCTTCCGTCTTTAAGCATGCCCATGTTAAGCCCATACTAAAAAATCCCTCGCTGGACCCCTCTTGTTTAGCCAATTACCGCCTGGTCTTTCTCTTACCAATAGCCTCTAAACTGCTAGAACGATTAGACTTAGCGACTGTATCGCTAACGACCTTCATGCTCATAACCTATTGGATCCTTTGCAATCTGGATTCCGTCCTGTGCATTCCACCGAGATGGCTCTGTATAAGGTTATAAATGATCTACAGGTTGCAAAGGCCAATGATCACTTTTCTATTATTATCCTCCTTGACCTCTCCTCTGCTTTTGACTCAGTCAATCATTCCCTCCTTATGCGTATACTTCACTCTTTGGGCATTCGGAATGAAGTGGCATCCTGGTTTCTATCCTATCTCTCTGACAGAACTTACTCTAGCATAAGATACTTACTGTATCTTATGCTAGCAATACCATAAGATACTTACTGTATCTTATGCTAGCAATACCTCTTCTCTGGTTCCTCTTGGTGTGGGGGTACTGCAGGGGTCTGTTCTTGGACCCTTATTGTTCTCCCTCTACACTATTTCCTTGGGAGATGTTATTACCTCTTTTGGCTTCAAATATCATTTATATGCAGAATATACACAAATCTACATGTCCACCCCTATGCTAACTCCTGACTTCCAATCACGTGTCTCCAACTGCCTCCTGGCCATCTCCTCCTGGATATCTCAACGCTACCTCAAATTAAATCTTTCTAAAACTGAAATTATCGTTTTTCCACCTAAACCTGGTCCTTTCCCATCTTCCTCCATCTCTGTTGACAATACCCCCATTTCTCCTATCCATTCTGCATGCTGCCTAGGGATAATTATTGACTTCTCTCTTTCCTTTTCTAACCACATTAACTATGTTGCGAAACCTGCCGCTTCTTCCTTCGCAATATAGCCAAATCCGCAGGTTCCTTTCTCTCCCGACCACCGCTATGCTTCTGCATGCTCTCATCCTATAGCGCTTCGGACTATTACAACCTACTACTTTCTGGTCTTCCTGCTTTCCACCTTTCTCCGCTTCAGTCTATACTTAGCTCTGCCGCAGGTATTGTTTTGCTCTCTAATAAACCGGATCCCAAATCTCCTCTGTACCGGACAACAACCTGGTTCCCAGTTAAACAGTGCATTACATACATAATCCTTCTCCTAACATTTTAAATCCCTTTGCTCTGCTGCTCCTCCTTATATTACCTCTCTAGTCTCCCCGTATTTTCCTGCCCATACCCTCCGCTCATCGCAGAACCAGCTCCTGTACACTGTAGACTCCCCACTCGGACTGCTTCCTCTCACCTTAAACCTTTCTCCCTTGTAGCTCCCATCCTCTGGAATTCTATTCCCCTCTCTCTACGTCAAGAAACCTCAATTAGTAGGTTTAAATCTAGCCTTACACCCTACCTATCTGGTAACCAGCACAGTATTTGATAGTTTTATTTGCATTGCATACGTCTCACTTCAGCACTTATAGCCATTTCATTGTATCTGTGTGTTACCCACCTAACTAGATTGTGAGCTCTACGGGGCAGGGACCTCATTACCTCTTGTGGCAAAGCCCTAGAACTTCTATTTATATAAGTTATATATATTTATGTACTGAACTATCTATGTATTTATCCCCCTTGTATGATTTTATTGTATTTTATACTGTACAGCGCTGCGTCCCTAAGTGGCGCTATATAAATAAACATATACATACATACATGGAGTTATTAATATCTTGGGAAATGTGTATTACACAAAGGTCATGTTTGGTATTGTAGGAACTGATAAATAATACAGGAGAGGAATATGTGGTCTATATCCCAGTTCAATGTACATATCTAAAGTTATATGGAATCTGCCTAACTGAGGGGGAATGAATGCTTTTGGCTAGTCGTAATTCTGGGCATTCCAAGACACTCCCACCTCATGCATAGCCCAGCATAGCCCAGGAAGGGGGTGGTTCAACAAGGGGCTTTAAAATCCTTGTAGCCCCTTTAACTGTGTTCATACTGAGGGGACATGCTAAATGTGTATGGATCATATTTCCTTCTAGCCCCGGGACACAGGACTTCTAGTGAGTAGGGTCTGTGAATATTTTTATCCTTTTTATTTAATATAACTGTTGTACCTATTGTATGTCATTTTACTGTAACACCATTTTCTTTTATTTTTGTATTATATGCACTTTCCACCTTTTGGAATATTAAATCTAAAATTTAATAAAATTTGTCTTGCTCTAAAAGAACTCAGTTAGCCTCTTATAAGTTTGTATGTGTTTGTATGTTGGATCAAATGCTTTGCTAGGGTAAATGATAATTAACTCTGTGACTGCTTGTGAAGGACTGATGCTAATTAACCAGTTAGTTGCTGGAGTGAATGATGTAGTGTTAACCATTTATCTGCTAGGACAGGGGTGCACATAGTCAGTGAGAATCAAGAAGGGTTGTGGGCTTTCTGTGCTAGCCAGAAGAAGAGCTCAGTGGTGACAGCTTTTATCGATTGATTGGTCAGATCACGGGCCCAGCGAACTGGGGTTTGTGACAGTGGCATTTTATAGGATTTCGATGTGTGGGTTGGTTCTATTACAAAGGGTAAGCAGATTAGCTAAAACTAAGATTATTGTTAACAGAAGTAAATAAAATTGCCAATGAGACAGAAACCTCAGAGAAAGTAGCCTCATCGGTAGGTCATCATGCAATAGCCTTCCCTCTGACTGCAAATAGGAGAGGAAGCAGTGGACTTCACCAGCTGTTTAGAATATAAGTTGCTGGCTTGTATTGAAAGGGATTATTTAACAAACAAAAATATCTCTGAAATAATACTGTGTATGGGCGCTTTGTCGGCCAAAACAGCTGTGCATATACATTATGCCACTGCGATTGTGTGGCACAATTAACCTTGCATATTAACTTAAAAGTCACCATAATGTAGAAAATGTCCTTAGGATTTCTAAATACTGGGAACAGAAGAAAAATGTCTACTGTCACATTATTGTTACAATTGTTGATTCTGCAAGCCCTGTTGTTGATATGACATGTTCTTATAAATATCATGAAAGCCACATTAGAAAACACTTCTTATCGGGCTGAGAATAAAAACAGATCTGGGACAGATTGGACTAATTCAGCTGGATTTTTGCAAATAAGTTGACTAGACCATCAAAATCAGGACTGTGTATGGCCAGCAGAAAGGAATATTTTCTTAATGTTTTCCTAGATCCTGTATCAAAGCACTGCATAGCTCAGAAAATCAGCAATGTTAATAGCTCTCTATTCTAGGAGTCTGATTTAAGAACATTAGTTTGTAAGGTACTATATTTACTCATTGCAAATTAAAGTGCATTGTGAGTTCTAGAGAACAGCATGATATTAAAACAGAATAAATGCCAGGCCCACTAAACCAAAAACACAACTCCCCCTAGACCTTGAATAGTTCACTCAAAAAGTATACTATTCATTTAACGTATTGATTTAAGACCGGTAGGTTAAGAATCTATTCCTGAGCTTTGTCCCTGGCTCCTGCTCAGTTGATTGAACGGGAGGGTAAGGCATACCTCCTTAACCTCCCAGGCTTCAATCAGTACATTAAAGGAATAGTTTACTTTTCAAGTGAACTACTCCTTTAACATTTTAAAGATATTAGTAATTTGATAAATGCATTTTTTAGTTATTTTATAAACATCTTTGTTTGCAGGTTAGCTTTTTTAGACTGGCATGTTGATAAAGTGAATCCAAGCATTAAACCTTATCTGCCAATAATTCCTTTAAATATAGATTTACTGTCAGATTATATTAATCAAGGCTTGTGTGGCACTATTGGTAGATTGCCACAAGAACACATTTATGAAATTCATTGATCTGAAAATGTAGGTTTTGTAACAACTTGGTTGCATTTTTAAGTAGAAGTAAAGTCCCTTTGATATCATCCACCCCTAATCAATTTTCCCTATAGGATATGTTTTATTGAAAGTAATTGCTTGAGATATGCAGATTAACATAAAATATTTTGTTAGTTCATTCTCTGAATGGGCGTTTTAACCAAAAGTTTCTTTTAGTCCATAAATCTCTTTTTTAAAACAATAGTTTCTAAATTTTCTTGAACATCATCTATTTAAAGGTGAAACTTCAAATAATGTGCAATTGCTGCAAGCATACTAAGATAGATTATCAAAATGGGCAGCAGTATGGTAGATGAGATTCAATGTTGATAAATGTAAGGTGATGCAGTTGGGATTTAAAATGTCTTGTGCCACCTACACAATAAATAACTCTGTGCTAAGTGAATCTCTAATGGAAAAATATTTGGGTGTTCTAGGCTGTAGTAATCAATGCCAGACAGCAACGTCTAGAGCTAACAAGATATAGTCTTGTATAAAGACTTGGAATATGCAGTGCAGTTTTGGAGCCCCATATACAAAAAGGACATCTTGGAATAGAAGCAAATAAAGCGGATAGAGTGGCTTGACTATGCAAGCAGATTAGACAAGTTTTGGCTGGAGAAGTGACTTTTGCATGGCGATATGATCACTTTATATAAATATATTAATGGACCATATAATAAAGTCTCTGGTGCATTTTTTACTAATAGGTCATATCAGATGAGTCATGGACATACTTTAAGAAAAGATGTTTCATCTTCAGGTTAGGAAAAGTTTCTTTCTTCACCGTTCTACAGTGAGAACGGTGAAACTGCCCTCCAACAGATGTGTTAATGGCAAGTTCATTGAAAAGCTTTAAAAGTGGCCTAGATAAGTTTCTAAAACTAAAAAAACATTGAGAGTGACTGGTATTAATACATATACCAGGGATACTTGGATACTTGATCTAGGGATACTTTCTGATTGCCATATGGAGTCAGGAAGGAATCCCCCCCCCCCTCCCATTTAGCTGGGGGGGGGGGGTTTGCCTTCCTCTGGATCAACTGTTAGGCAGGGTATAAAGGTTGGATTTGATGGAAAAATCTACACATTTTATAGAATGCAAGTAAAGTAAGCTTTTAAATATATGGGTATAAATGCCAATTCTAATTCTATTCTGTTACCCTTTTTATGGATAAATCCTAGCAGATTAAAATTTGCCATACAGTTTCTAATGGTCATTCATAACATACCCTGTACTAGAGATGCACCTGAATCCGAAACTGGTTCTAAAGCTGGTTTAACGGATCTGCCAGAACTCATACTTTGCCGATTTCTGATTTTTTCAGATTTTTCTAGATTTTTTTTGCATTTTCTAGACATTTTGAAAATTTTTGAAAATACTACATGGAATGGCAAAACAGCACACGAAGTTTCCAGTACTGGACAGTGTTTTTTTTAAAACCAATATTTTAGCCATTGATACACGTTCCCTACACCAGTCCCTGAGCCATTTACAGTAAGTTACCATTGCTATTTATACATTCATTTTAGGCAGAACTTTCAGATTTTTCAACTCCCATTGTCTTTAATGAGTCCCAAGTGTGAATTTAAGAATTATAGGATTTTTTTTGAAAATATACAAATCTGCAAGCAGAACAAATTTCAGTGAGTTTGGCCATCTCTACTAAGTACCAGTACCAAAGTATGTATGTATTTATGTAAAGTTTTAATTATATAGAGCCACTGGGGGGGAGGATATATAAAACAATATATAAACAAGTAAGCAGGTTAATAATTATATAAGTATACAAGTGCTTGAAACTCAAGGCATGAGGGGAAAGGGCCCTTGACCACTTGGCAAGGTTATTTGTAGTATACAGTTAACCATAATTTTTAATCAGGCTTAAAAAAAATGCCATATACAGAATGAGGACAGGTAAATCCACCTTACAGTAGACCCAAAAGTTGGTATTACTTTACACTTGGTAAAAAGATGGATGGATTTAGAGATACCAACAGATTAGAATAGTAAAGTAAAGAAATGAATGTGGAGGACCAGAGAAGCAGAAAATACATTTTTGGGCTCAGTTTTTTGTGCCTTACATTTCTCTAATTATTTTTGAACCACAAAAGATTAATTCTGTGCCAGTAGAGACCATTTTGCACTCACAAAACAATTTAGTGAGAAGGTTATTAATAATGTACAGTAAGTCACATTTACTATCCATTTCCTTAATTTGCTGTTGAAGCAGAGAAACAAATGTTTCAGCTTTTAAATAAAGTAAATTGTTTTTTTAAAAAAAAAGAAAAGATTGATTAAAACAAATGAATACAGCACAGTTGTGATATTTGTTATAGTTAAAAATTTGCACATAACGGACAATTACAGCAATTCCATAGATGGGGGAAATTAAATCCTGTTTAATACTTTAAAATATATAAATGCTGATTATAAAAGCATTGATCTATTCCAGATTAAGGACAATATTAATTACATACAATAGAAGGACCATGGAAGCACTCCTTAAGCTGGGTACACACAGTACAGATTTCTGAAAGATGACAGACAGGATCTGCAAATCTTGTCTGCCATCTTTTAAAGATCTGGATACACACAGTCCCGAGCGTTCTCCCCATGAACTTCATAAGGAGAACGCTAGGGACTGTGTGTTTCCATTGGCCGCGCTAGACTCCTCTATAGGGAGTCTAGCGTGGCCGATGGAAATTTTTGGCCTTTCCCGAACGAGTGTTCAGCCGACCCGATCGTTCGGCGGCCACGCGCTCGTTCGGGAAACAAGTGTACACCCAGTAACGATAAAGCCCCGATACCGTCGTATCCGACGGTATTGGGGCTTTATCATTAGTTTGTACGCTCGTTTCCCGACGAGCGTGTGGCGGCCGAACGATCGGGTCGGCCGAACGCTCGTTTGGGAAAGGCCGAAAATTTCCATCGGCTGCGCTAGACTCCCTATAGAGGTGTCTAGCGCGGCCGATGGAAACACACAGTCCTGAGCGTTCTCCTTATGAAGTTCATGGGGAGAACGCTCGGGACTGTGTGTATCCAGATCTTTGAAAGATGGCAGACAGGATCTTGCAAAGATCCTGTCTGTCATCTTTCAGAAATCTGTACTGTGTGTACCTAGCTTAAAGCTGGGTACACACTTCAAAGATTTTTGAGTTTTTGATATACAGCTCATTTTGTTTTGTGTCCAACTACTATTGTCTGATACAAAATAATAATCATTCCTATGTGCTCTTTATTGGCAAGAAAAACAGCATAGTATACTGTAGATGGTTTAATAATTTGATTTAGTATTAGGGTGGGGTAGCCTATTTATTAAAATTCACAATATCTTGAAATCATATAATGCAAAGATGTTATGGATTAGGGCACCCCCAGACATAGCTGTAAAAGTCCAGATTTATTGTTGGCTTATATAATACTGCATCATGATGGTGTTCCAGTACTGTATATCAGCATGTTCTCATCTAAGCCAGTCTGTATCCCTCTACCACTCTTGTTACATAGTCCTTTTGGGTTGAAAAAAGACAAAATTAAATTCTACTCTTCCATGCAAAAACCCAGACCCACCAAATCATTTCTAATATTATTACTATAGATAATAAAAATAAACATTATATATTGATAGAATTAATATAGAAGAAAACAAAACTAAATGTATTACAATTTTATGACTGAAGATTATTTATTAGAGTTTAATACTGGTATTTTATTAATTATATTTATGTTAATAGGTTGAGAAAGCTGTATTATTTATGAGGTTTTAAAGTATTTTGACTTCCCAAATTACAGTCCAATTTTTCATGGTTAACCTGGGCTATCCCAAACCAGGCACATTTGCATGCACAAACAATGCCCTCCCAAATACACTAGTCTACACAAAGGTATAATCAATCACATACAGTTTGTGTACAAATTTGTTTTTTCTACCGTCAACATTGGAAATATCACTGAATGGTTTCAAGAGTTTGGCATTCGTCTTTGAAAGATAGGCATAGTTTGGCTTTTGGCATTGAAAGATTACTGTAAATAGCTTGTTGTGTGTCATGATTCCTAGGTTTACTCCCATTGCTACACTATCAATGGCATGTAATAATCTTCATTTGCTAACGCATTCCTGACATTGTTGTGCTAGCATGGCTCTTCTGATAAAATGGCTTCTTGTGGTTTGCCTTTTTAAACCCCTACTGGTCTCCATTGTGTCTGTTTCATCAGATAAGCTTATTGGTTGTCACCTGTGAGTTTCTGAGCTTCTGCCTTATTTCTGATTTACCATAGCTGACCCTGCTTTGTTATCTGGACTTCCATACCTTAGGCTGGGTACACATGGAGGGACTTTTTGTCCCGACCGAGCACTAGCTACAAGCGAGCGCTCGGCTGGGACAAATGTCCGTCGGTCACGGCAAATTCATCTGCGGCTGAACTTGCACGCGATTGATCGTGCGGCCCCATAAGGAAATCGGACGAATGAACGATCGATGTCGGTTGTGGCCGCCCGCCCCACACCAGCCAATATTTTCGGCCGATCAACCAAAAGTGCCGGGAATCAGCGAAAATAGCCTTGAACATTCGATTATAATCGAAAATTCGATTTTCGGATCTTTGGCTCTGGTTCACACTACACCAAAAAGTTACCCAAATCTGATTTCCCCCCCCCCCCTCTTTTCTATACCCGGTCTAATATTTAAATACAGCCTGAACAAGACATTTGAGAATCAAACTTTGACCACATATATATGTGGTCCAAATCAGATTTAGTTCGGATGGTCCGTCTGAATGCTGCTAAGCATGAAGAAAGATTGACAACATAATCAAAGCTGGAGGGCATCTACCACAACTATACAGAAATGGCGGATCAGGGCCACAAAGATCATGACTACAGTGCCAAAGAAAAGTAAAGAGTCTGAAAGCAAAATTTAAAGAAACAAAGCATTCTAACCAGAAGAAGTAGCTTGTCGTAACAGCTGCCCATTTTACCACCAGCTTGACCATGTGCAAGGTGATAAACCCAGCTGCCAACCATTGGAAATCGTAGATAGTGCGCATGCAAGTCATTTTAGGTCCACAATCAGTTCTAACTGAAAACGGATATAGGTCACATTTAATAACAGTGTGAACAGTCAAGTCAAAGAATCAGATCTGGGCAGTAAATCGGAATTGAGCATTATGGAGTACAGTATTAACCTAGCCTTAGACTCTGCACCCAGGGAGGGGTTAAGTGGTAACATAACAATATAACAAAAAGATCTATGTATAATATGATTATTTTAACCTTTTATATTCCTTCTAAATTAGGCACAAAAAGAACGAGGGAAATCCCCACATTTACTGGTATTTCAATAATCAGACTGTTACTCTAATGAGGCAATATGGGAATTTTGTCCCAAGTGTGAAACGTCAAAAGACAGCAGTACATTTTAAAAAAAAGTTTCTCTGAAGGTTTTGGAGGCTGCCTCTGTGTTCTCCCTTACTCTTTATCCCCTGCTCCCCTGTGCAGTGTGTTTTACTAAGAGTTTGTGCTGCAAAGGAGAGTGGGTGTGAATGGTCGCTAGGATTGCATGCGTGACAAGCAGGTGGTGTGGGCTTCTCCCGTGTCTGTAAAAGTGATACTGTGAAAAACTGGCAGGACTCAGTGTTTGGCACATTTAAAGCTTGTTTTTTTTCTATGACGTATTGGTTGATCAAAAAATTTACTCAGTGTATTCTATTCTATTGTGTATAGATTCTATCAGTGTATTAGATTCTATATATCGATCTATCTATCAATCCATGTCTTTTCCTATCTGCCTGCCTTTCTGTCTTTCTATAAATAACCAAAAAAAGGTGAATGAAGTGGTCCTGCTGCATCATCACATTTATTATTTGATTTTACAAGTCTCTCTGTGTCACTATGTGGGAAACACTTACATTTGTGCGGGGAGCACATAAATTACCATTTTGTCGGGAGCACGTATATTACCATTGTGTGGGCAATACTTACATAACCTGTGTTTCGGGGGGAACTTATTTTACTTTTGTGTGGGGTGCACTTATTTTACTTTTGTGTGGGGCGCACTTATTTTACTTTTGTTTGGGGTGCATCTATAATACCTTTGTGTGTGGGGGCCACAGCAATATATAGGGGCAGCTTTTAAAAGTTTGCCTTGCAACGCCCCTGTCAATGATGTAAGCAGGAGCAATAAATGAGTCTAAAATCTCATTTTCTCTTTGTTACTATCCCCCAGTTTACCAGGCTCAACAATAAGGGTTCCACCAATTGTTCCCTCTAAGCTGTGTGTTTGAGTCAACGTAAACAACTCTGCAGGTCTGCTTAAACAGGATAAAGCAGTGCACACGCATACATCTGCTGGAATTTAAGCACTGTTGTGTGTAACACACAAAATTATTTTGTATCTGCACAGAAAATTTGCGCACACTTCCACGTTAAAATTAGAGGGAACATCAGTCCCATTTCTTGGGATTTATTTTACTTTTCTCCCCAATGGTCTCTTTATATTTAGATTTGCTTACCATATATTGTATTTTGTCACAATCTCCTCATGGCTTCTGGTGACCCATTTAACTTGGGTGGTTATTTAACATTTTTATTATACCACCAAGGTTTTGCCTTGTTCTGCTGGGATGTCTTTTTAAAAGTTATGATCATTATCCCTAGATGTTCACTCCCACCAATATTAGAAATTCATTCAGTGGGACCTCCCTGACAGCTATGCTAACCCTTCACATATGAATATGGTTGACCCATAATATATATAATATATATTTTTTTTTATTTTATATATATATATATTTTATTTTAAAAATTGGCCAATCATTATCTGGAAAAAGGACATAAAATAAATGACCTTAAGTTTTCTTGACACCTTATGGACTGAATGAATTCTGTTCTTTCAAATACTTCATAGATGAACGATAATCTTTACTGCTTTTACCTTATCTGCTTATTTATTTATTTAACTATTTATTGATAGAAGGATATTTAAGAAACTTACAAGATAGCAGTCATGCAACGAATAGTGTATCCTGATGTATAATGTATATAAGATAGTGTCGCCATTTTATGCCCATTAATCCTTTTTTAAGTCTTTTTAACCATTAACTATTAATTATAGCACTTCTGAGCACTTCTATCAGCATAGATTTTTATATTATATTTATTATTAACACGAAAAATCATTGTATTGATCACTGGTATGATTACTAAGCACTGTCACTTTAAAGTTAATTGAATTTGAGAATATTGTTGTTAGAGGTTTCCTCCACTAATCACCTGTAGGGTATATAAACCCTCTTAGTTGCACAAGATTGTAAGCTTGATAAAGGCCACTTAACCAAGGCCGAAACGTTGCTATTTTTTGCACTATGCATTCTTTTTGAAAGTAATAAAATTTGTAAATAAGACCTGTGGAGCATTGGTTACGACTTATCTTTTCATTATATATATATATATATATATATATATATATATATATATATATCATGCTTAACCCCCTCCTGTTTAGTTTTTAAATACCTCTTAACCTAGCACAGCACCCACAATTACCAGCTATAGATCTGCTAACCCAATTCAATATTGTCCCAGTGTTATAAAAAAAAAAAAAGTCAAATTCTTCATCTTTATACCATGACTTTAGCCAAGCATTTAACTAATTTCCTTTTGCTTTCACAAGTCCCAGAACTTTTAGTTTAGGGTCCTGTATCTACCACTAGCTTTGTTTTTACAACCAATATGTACAACTCAAGATAGGCAAAAAAAATGCAGGGTTCCAATTAGCTGCTCAAGGTCTCTAATTCAATCTTTGATATTTGCAGTCAGCTCACATCTACCACATAGAGAGCACCTTGTTTTAAGCCCCTGTTTTAAACTAATAAACTTGTTTTTTGTTTAAATATTCTGGCCATTAGTGCAAGTTCCATGTCATTTTTTAAATTCATTTTATGCAATCTGTAAAGTACTATTATGTTTTTAGTCTTTGAAAAAAAGAATGTTTACGGTCCACCCCCACTTTAATAGCAGGCGTAAGTAGGACAGCCAAACATGGAATTAAGGATAATTGATGAATAGAGATGTCCAAACTTCGCAAAATCCGGTACGCTCGAGGATCGTGAATTTTCGAAAAAATTCGAAAATTCGAAAATGCGCTAGCGGACCCATTAAAATGAAAAATACCCTCGAAATTACGAGATTTTTCATATTTTCGGAAATTTTCGAAAATACGAGAAAACTAGTATTTTCGAAAATAAGTATTTTGAAAATACGTGTAATCCTTGTAATTTCGAAAATTTTCGAAAATATGCATTTATGGAAATAAGAGAAATCCTTGTATTTTCGGAAATTTTCGAAATTACGTGTTTTTTCGTATTTTCGAAAATGCGAAAAATCCGCGAATCGGAAGTTCGGAAGGCGGAAAATCCGGAAAAATCCGCTGTTCGCGAACAGGATAAATCCGCAGCGGATCCGGGTTCGGATCCGCGAACCGGCCATCCCTATTGATGAATCATTTAACTGGTACATTGTGACTTTTATTGACAAACTTTTATTTCAAATTATAAATTGTTATCAGTGCCTTGTCAGGAATATTATAACTGGAGCTTTCTTTTTTAAATGTATTTTTTAGCAAAATCAATTCAGAAAAAATAAACCTGATGCTTCATTATAACTTCTGATAACTGTAGGAAATTTTCTCACTAAACAAAAATGAATTTCAAGGGAATTCAGTCAGTGAGACAGACCTCATTTCGAAACATTTCAGATTATTTTTGCCTTGAAAAAGAAAATGGATAGACTTCCAGCAAATCATGAGAGAGATTTGTATAAATAAGAAGAGTTATCTAGTGGAGTCTCAATGTGGCATGTCTGATTGAAGACTGATCCATTTCATTGTCATGGCCTCTGGCTACAGTAGAGCTAGAAATCTTTAGAAAAAAAACCCCAGACAAGAATGCTTTATAGAGTATAAACTAAAATCTAAACCTCAGTTTTAAATCTTAGGTTTTAGAAGTCCTATTTTTGACAGGCTACCCAGAAGATAATTGCTAAAATTTGCAATGCATTTTAGTCTCAATAGACCAAGGTTTGTAAATCCGAAACTTTATTTTAAATTCTCTCACACCTTACTATGGATTATTAATTCTACACTTGCAGAGACTGAAACAAATCCATTGCCAATAGTAATGGTGAATTTCCATTTTAATTATGCAGGAAAGCAAATGGAAGGTGGGAAGAACCAAAGACACAGCAGGGCAAGTTGTGTTTGTAAATAAGGGCACAGTATCTGTATTTTATGTCATAAAATATTGTCAGGGATTTAACCACTTGATATTGTTCATTGGTGGTCAAGTGGTAATTTTCCGAGTTTTTTAACAGTTTTCACAATTTAATTTTTGAATTTTTCCCATACTTTTTAGCTGTTGCTGCTCTGATTTTTAAATTTATTCCACAAAGGAAAATATTTTGTTTGTTGATAATTTTCTATAATGCCCCCTAGTGTTTAACCCTTTCCCTGCCACAGATCGTATATTCACGATCTGTGCAGTGAATACTCAAACTGCCACAGATCGTGAATATACGATCTGTGGCTTTAAGTCCCCCGAAAAAAATTGCACCCCGCTAGGGGCGATCGGGGGGCAGTATTCAACTGCCCCCCTAGCCCCCTCGATCCCCCCTCGGTTGTGTCCAAATCCGAGGGGGGGATCGGAAGATATCCCTACCTGCAGCCCGGCAGCCGGTCCCACGTGGAGAAGGAGAGGAGGAAATCTTCTTTCCGGAAAGGGAGACCCCGGTGACATCACTGAGCTTCCTGCTTCACCGGGGTCTTCCCTTAGAGAGGTAAGATGCTGCCCCCGGTGGTCCAGTGGAGGTACTGCAGCATGATCTCTATATAGATCATGCTGCTGTACCTAGTATAGAACAAGCTGTCAAGCTGACAGCTGTACTATACATTTTGTGAATGGAACTCAAATTTCCATTCACAAATAGGATTTTTTCTAAGTCTTTGCTACTTAGCGAAGACTTAGAAAAAAAATGGGGACAGAGATCATAATTTGGTGATCACTTCTGATCACCAAATTATTGATCTTTGCCAATGAATGAAAAATCACTTCCTAGAAAATGATTACCGGGAAGTGATTTTTCCGATCGGATTTCAAATTGGAAAACGGGCATTATTGCCCGTATTCCAAGTTCGGTATCATTCCCTAAGATGATTTGATGATCATCTTTGGGAATGATCCCCCAAAAAAAGGGGAAATGCACACAAAAAAAATCTTAAAGTGATACACACACCTTTTTTTTTTTTTACCCTAAAACTATAAATTAGCAAAAAACGTTGTCTTCTCCAAGCTTCTCAATGTCCCCGGTGATATCGGTAAAATAAACGCAGATCATTTATTTGTTGGATTTCAAAGGAAACTAAGCCTATTTTAGTAGGAAATTTTGCAGAGGTACCAAAAAAAGACTGTATTGATTTTTTAGGATCAGTAAAGTGTGCAAAAACTTGTGTGACTCTCCGTACTAACTGGTTTTCCACTAAAAGGGGGAGTGGGTATAGGGTAGGGGGGTGGATTGTGGCGTTTTTTAATTTTTTCTTGTAATTGCAACTGCGCATGGATCCCATTTGAGCTAGTTGGTGGCCCCGTCTCAGTTTGCACCCACCCTTATGGCATACCGTTTGATTCAGGACATGTGAGAGATTGCCATTTAGTGGGTTTTTTTACTTGCCAAGTGGGTTTAGGTAGGATTTCAACCATTGAGTCCTTATTTTATTTTTTCACAAAATCTCCTAAAAGCACGGAGTTCTATGAATAGCAGCGTCTGGAATTCTTCACGTATATACGAAAGCATGATACCATCACGTAGCTGAAGGTGTGTAGCTTCCAAAAATATATAGTTTGTGGGGGGTATTTCAAAATTGATTAGGCTGTTCAAATTACAGAACACTTTGATTTTTTTCTTGTAATTACACACTTGTGCATGCGTCCAATTTGAGCCAGTTGGTGGCCACGTCTCTGTGTACATCCACGCATATGGCATACCGTTTGATTCAGAACATGTGGAAGAGTGATATTTAGTGGGGGGGTTATTTGTGGGGGGCATTTCCAAGTTTTGGGGCTGTTGAAATTACAGAGAACTTTGATTTTTTTCTTGTAATTACACTTGTGCATGCGTCCCATTTGAGCTAGTTGGTGGCCACGTCTCTCTGTGCACCCACCCATAGGCATACCGTTTGATGTAGGATACGTGGGAGATTGACATTTAGTGGGTTTTTTTGCTTGTCAAGTTGGTTTAGGTAGGATTTCAATCTTTGAATCATCTTATTTATTTTTCACAAAACCTCCTAAAAATGGAATTCTTCATGTATGTATGAAAGCATGCAGCCCGTAACGTAGCTGAAGGTGTGTAAATTCCAAGAATATATAGTTTTGGGGGTATTTCTAATATAGAGGGTGTTTAGTCTGACAAATCTGAAAAGTTGCTGTAATTGGGCCATTGTTCATTGGCTCACTTTGTGGCTGTTGATTCCACGTTTGCGTGTGTAACCATACATAGGGCATACCGTTTGATTCAGGACATTTAGGAAATTGATATTTGGTAACTTTTTTTTACATTACTTGGGATTTTGGCATGATTTCTACCTTTGAGAGTGTTTTTATTCAAATTTTTTAGAAAATCTGCTAAAACTGCGAACTTCTACGAAGAACTGCGCCCACACCATTGATGGTAAGAATGAACAAACTACAGAATTTCATAGATAAAGGTGTGTGGATTTGAGAAATATATGGTTTTGGGGGTTGTTTTGTGGGGAAAAATTGCAGACTGTTCAAATTCAGATTTGACTGAATATTTTTGCTGTTTCTGAGCCATTGTGCATTGTTTCACTTTGTGTCTTTTGGCTTCCACATCCACGTGTGTAACCACACATATGGCATACCGTTTGATTCAGGACATTGGGGAGATTGAAATTTAGTAGCTTTTTTTTTACATTCCATGGAGTTTTGGCATGATTTCTACCTTTTGAAGTTGTTTTTTGTTCATTTTTTCAGACATACGTGAATTTCTATGAAGAACTGCGCCACACCATTGATGGTATGAATGAACAAACTACAGCGTTACGTAGCTGAAGGTATGTGATTATGAGAATTATAGTTTTGCGGGGGTATTTCCAAGTTAGAGGGGTGTTCAGTTTGAAAAATCTGGGAAAATGCTGTTATTGGCGCACTGCGCATTGTTTCACTTTTTGTCTAGTTGCTTCCACGTCCGTGTGTGTAACCACACATATGGCATACCGTTTGATTCAGGACATTTAGGAGATTGATATTTGGTAAGTTTTTTTTACATTACATGGGTTTAGGTGTGATTTTGTAACTTTGAAGTGTATTTTTTCTCATTTTTCCAGAAATTGTGTAGAAATGCGAAATTCTACAAGAACTGCGCCCCCACCATTGATGGTATGAATGAACGAACTACAGTGCTACATAGCTGAAGTGTTTTAATTTCAGGAATATATATTGTGGGGGGTATTTCTGAGTTATCAGGGTGTTTTGTGGAAAAAACTGCAGACTGTCCAAATTCGAAGTTGGCTAAATATTTTCGCTGTTTCTGAGCCATCATGCATTGTCTCACTTTGTGGCTTTTCGCTTCCCACTTCCGCGTGTGTAACCACACATATGGCATAACCGTTTGATTCAGGACATTTGGGAGATTAATATTTAGTAACTTTTTTTTACATTCCATGAGGTTTTGGCATGATTTCTCACCTTTTGAAGTTGTTTTTTTGTTCATTTTTTCAGACAAATGCAACTTCTATGAAGAACTGCGCCCACACCATTGATGGTATGAATGAACAAACTACAGTGTTACATAGCTGAAGTTGTGTAGATTTCAGGAATAATAGTTTGTGGGGGTGATTTCTAAGTTACGGGGGTGTTTTGTGGATAAAACTGCAGACTGTCCAAATTCGGAATTGGCTAAATATTTTCGCCGTTTCTGAGCCATCTGCATTGTCTCACTTTGTGCTTTTCGCTTCCACGTCCACGTGGTAACCACACATATGGCATACCGTTTGATCCAGGACATTTGGGAGATTGATATTTGGTAACTTTTTTTTTACATTCCATGAGGTTTTGGCATGATTTCTACCTTTTTGAATGTTGTTTGATGTTCATTTTTTTGAAAATTGAAAATCTGGTAAAGTGCAACTTCTACGAAGAACTGCGACCACACCATTGATGTATGAATGAACGAACTACAGCGTTACATAGCTGAAGGTGTGTAGATTTCAGGAATATATAGTTTGTGGGGGGTATTTCTGAGTTGGGGGGTGTTTTGTGGAAAAACTGCAGACTGTTCAAATACAAAACTGGCTAATTTTTTTTTGCTGCTACTGACATTTGGCACTGGTCACGCTCTGGGTTATTTGTAGCCATGTCTCTGGGTACACACCCATGAATGTGGCATACCGTTTTATTCGGGAGGGGTTAGGCTTTCATATTGAGATGCGTTTGAACTTTCCTCCACAGTTTTTAGCTGAAATTCGCATTTGATTTTGTCTCTGATTTTACAGTTGAGGAAAAAAAAGGAAATGTGAGAAAATAACTTACTATTGGATGAAGAGCTGCGTCCGGGTATCTGCATTTTGATCAAAACTTACCCACTCCTAAAATCTTGTGGGTGTGTAGTTTCTAAAAATATCTCACTTGTGGGGATATTTAGTTTAATTTGAAGATATTCTATGTTAACTGTCAGTAGTGGTTTACATTTTAATTTGGTGTAATATTCTTGAAGGTGCAGTTTTAGTTTGGGGGGGTCTCCTGTACAGGAAAAGTGGGGTACCTACATATATCTGGTATCGTTTTACACGGAGTATCTGAGCTTTTAGAAACAGTAAGATTTTTGTGTGTAACCTTAAGATAACTATAAGTAAAAATGGGAAAAATCCATGAAAATTTGCAAATTTTTCATTTTTTTTACATATTTTACCCATAATTCCAGTAAAATTTCCAGAAAAGTTCAAAATTCTGTTACCATGTTAAAGTACACTTTGTGCTGAAAAAAACAATGTATAATATTCCTGATTTACTGCAAGGTTTCCTACTGTAAAATTAGTCTAAAGTGATTGAGGGCAAAATCCTGAAAATTCTTCTGGCAGTTAACGCAAAAAAAAAAGAAAATCTCCTGGCAGGGAAAGGGTTAAATCACACAAGTGCCTTACATAACCAGTTATTCTAGCAATGTGATCAAGCCTCTTTTTGGAAAATATATTTCACGGTGTTGAGGTTGTTGAAAGTAACAGTGTTGGTGTTATGTTGGAAAAGTTAATAGACACCTGTAAACGTCAGTTTCTGTACCAGAAAAAAAGCTTTGGAAATGGTTACAAAGTTCTTTAAATAATGAAATTTTCATTGCTAAATTTTGAAAATTCACTCAGAAAATCCATAGTAATTTCAAAACTGGCAATTCTGAAGCTAAACCAGATTTGCTTAGAAACAGGGACTCCTCACTAATTTCCAGTGACATCCCGACAGACACCAGTATAGACGTACACAAGCAGACAATTCCTGCACTGGGGGTTGGGTTCGGATAACCTGCATTGAGTTTGAATGGGTTGCGGGATGGGTACTGGGTACAGGTAAATAGAACTGTGGGTCAGGTCAGGGGTAGAAGAATTCCAGTCTGTAAAAATAATAACTTTTTTCCCCTGTCCATGAAGAGAGATCTGTCTATAATAACTGAAACTGAGAATAAATTTGGGTAAATATTGAGTTATCAAGAGCTCTAATGTACTTACAGGGTGATGCACCAATGGGCGCACCACTCCTGTTTTGGAGTTTAATTCATGCTAACCGATGTTATATCGCTCCTTTATTGTGGTGACTGTGTGGCTGACGCAAAAGTTAACCGTGCAGCCGCCGCAAGCAATGTTTTATGCCGAAAGCGGCATTCTATTGGGGCACTTTAAACACCAGCTAATAGCTGTTTACCTATCCCCGTCACAGATCAACAAGAAAATACTTGCATATAAAGATTTAAAATGAGCTGAGGTCCATGGGTAGGGCTAAATTATATAAAGTTTCCTTTACTTGGTGTTGATAGCAGAGGGATTACCCTACTATACATTGCACTCTATACCAGGGATCTCCTACCTATGGGCCTACATTTGTTTGAAATATATAACTCCCAGCATTCCACTACAGCACTCACAAATATCAGAAGGCATCCAGGGAATGCTGGAAGTTGTAGTTTTCAGACATTTGGAAACTTGCAATATATTTTAGTGGTATGGTAGGTTTGTTTTTATGAACATTTTTGGTTAGGAATAAAATATTTACTTTAACTTTTAGACTTTTTTAACATACCTGTACAAATTTTAGTAAGAAAGACTAAAAGTGTGTCGGGTCAGGTTTTGGATCCGTAACTTGTGGGTCGGGTTGCGGGTAGAAAAGCAGATTGCAGGCCAGGTGCGGGTACATGTTTTGCAGATCGAGTCGGGTGTGGTTCTGGAAAATTAGACCAACGCATGACTCTAATTTTCTAATTTTCCATCAAATGGAATATTGCATAAGAACTTGTGGCTATTTATTCTTGTATTGTAAATGATGACTTAAACCACCAGGAAACAGTTAATTAGTAAGTTCTGTTAAGGAGACATATATCCCATATATCTATCGCTTTAAGCTTTAGTTTTAATTACATGAAAGAAAATGTATTTTACTGTCTCATTACTATATTTTAGTTGTTTTATTCTTCTAACCTTGATGATTCAATATTATATGATATGCTCAGCTCTTGTTTTCCTACTCAACTGATAAACACAGATATCATAAGACCTGTTGCGGTAAGATGGTAAGATGGACAAAGAAAAGAGAAATCCTCCAGAAGAACAGGTGTTTTGTGGGGGATGGAAGAATCTTTCCAGAGGAGGATGACGTCTTACATGTGACCTTGAGAATATGCTACAATGGACTGATTAAACCAACATAGTGAACTTTGCCACACTTACTGTTCTAGCAACACCCCCCTCGCTCACCCATATAACCCATTGCAACTAACAATAAAGCAGAAGAAGCATTTTGCATACTGAACAGCTTGTGTCAGTGTCAGTTTCTTCCCAGTCTAGACTGTTATAACAATTGATAACCAATTTGGAAGGGAACAGATAATTCCTGGACTTAGTTAGGTCCATAACAATTGACGCCCAACGTGGGCCATCAGGCTCTGACTGACCACCAGCCGATGCCCAGGACTCCAGTGAGCCCAGTGAACAGACGGAAACTGATCACTTCCGAGACACAGGTAAGACCTATGTTAATGGTTTTCTTGCTTGTGTCATCCTGTTACACTGTTTGTTACTCTGGTGTCTATATCGGCTGTTAGCAGTTAGCAAAGACGGTATTTCTTGCCTGGTGGTTTTCCTATAACCTGTGAAGGATTATCTGTTGCCGTTCTGTTTCTGTTCTGTGTGGTTGTTTTTATCTTTTTTAATCTGGTGGATTTGAATAAAACAAGAACTTATTAATAGAGACACGATATGTATATATGAGTATAGGACTATAGACATTCGTGACCGACTATCTGCGTGTGCTGTCGGTGTACGGTGGTTTGTGGTCTGTGTGTGACTATTCAATATACATCCAGGACAGAAGGCCTTAGACCGATAGATCTGCTGGGCTTCGTGCGTGAGGACCAGGAGAATCCCTAACTGACTGATCTACGTGGCTGTCAGTTCTGCGTGGTCCTGAAGAGCAGTAAGAAGAACTACGTGTGAAGTGTGCTACTGTTGGGTTCATGGTTTAGAACCCCTTTTGTCTCTATTTGGTACAGAATACTGTTTCAGATATTCCCACCAGACTAGAAAGGATAGTCATGTGCTGATTGTGTATGTGGCTTACTGTTTGGAATTAGTCCACAAGGTCCTTATAAAATAAGGAGACTTCAAAAGGCTACCCCTCATCATATCAGGGATACAAGCCTGTACTGTGGGCGTTTCCCCCCAATTTTTGTGTTATTAACTTAATGCCCATTTTTCAGTGAATCAGATTGTATTGGTTTAAAATTCCAAGAGCCCATTTTCTTTGATTGTAGACCCCCGCCGAAGGTTTAGCCTTCAGATTTAATTATAACAGCTAAAATAGGTCAAAAAAAGTAAGACGAAGGAGAAGACCTTGAGGGTGTCACTGTATTTGAAATTATTGCGGGGAGGGTGGGAAAAACATATAAAGAATTATGCTAGAATTGCTCAACACCATTAACCAGTTATAGAACGGACAGTGTGGTCCAGTTCATTAGAAGTTCGAACTTCTAAGTTTTGTCTCTTTGCTAGCTAGCATTATACGGAACTTGAGAGACCTTACCTTTGTATGTCTTGTGTGTTTTATGTGTAACAGTTGTGTGTTTTTGTGTAACAGTTTTGTCTGCCAAATTTGTTAATTTGCTGAGCTTGCCTGCTTTGCGCTTATTGTTAACCTTCTTGCTTACAGGATGGAAGTTTCACATAAAGGTGTCTGACCCAAACATGAGAAGTCATTCAAGTATATTAAAGTGTTTTAATTCTAAGTTTACAGGTTTCCAATGTGTGGGAAAATACTGATATTCCGAAGATTTTCCTGGAAACGCAAGAGGATTAGGTGATCCGTATTGGTGGTACAGATTATGGAAATCCATGGTTTGATATATATTGGTTTGGATAAAGTGTATATTCTTATTGAGAGCACTCTTAGTGAATTTTATTATAAATCTGATTATATTAATAAGTAAAGTTTAAATTTGGTTAATGCTGGTTTCACTTAGAATGTTTGGACTCGATGTTTTTCTATTCTGTGTCTAATTCTTATCTTCTTACATTCCTAAACCCACTTCCCCCTCCCTTGCTTTCCTCCCTCCCCCCCTCTCTCTCTCTTTTTTTTTTAGCTCTCCTGTTGGCTTGGGAGAATGAAAGTAAATGTCATGGTTTAACTAGTTAAGTGGAAATTATATAACTGCATAGTGATCTTAATTGTTTTGCATCTGCACGTGTACAGTTTGAGAATAAAAGTGTTAGATTGTGTAAGAAGGTTCAAGAAGGTGTAGATGGAAGAGGAAAGTTATCAGGAGGAAGGTGGATAGGCAAATGGAGGTAGGAATGTCTACGGAAGTTTTTTCATATATTACAGAGGTTTAGAAAGTGGTAGAGGGCAAGGATCTGGTAGAGTTTCCGTTGGTTTTAAAGAGGAGTAGAATGATCAGCTTAATATAGTTATTTGTTTTTTGTAATGAATTAGATCATTAGTGAGACTAGTGCCAGTTATATGTATATACTAAGTAGGATGTGAAATACAGTCACAGATAGATATCCCCTATGATGCAGTTGTGATGGATTTTCCCACAAGTGATTCCCTCGCTGTGGTACAGCTCATGGACAAAATGTGTAATCCAATGTGTAATCCTATTTGTTTCTTCATATACAGGTAAGCTGTTTAATTTTTTTTGGTGATACAGGGACTATGTGCTTCTCTATTAAAGCTTCCTTATATTAATGGTCCCCACTGATTGCAAGTCTTTTTGTAGAGATTTATTGGGGTACTTCAGAGACAAGAATATAAATATTTGTCACTAATAGGGATAATGGCCAATTGTTATTGTCTTATTTTTCCTTTAAATTATTACAGATTACCCCCGTTACTTGATAATACGGATTTAGTAAGTAAATTGTGTATCTTAATTTTCTTTAGTGGCATAACTTGTTGAAAGTAAACGTTGATGTACGGCTTTTTTTTTTTTTAATGCCCCTAACCCCCTTTTTACAAGATATAATTAATAGTATTCTGCCAATGGTTTGTACCTGTGTAAAGCAATGAGTGATTATAAAGACTATCTTCCTATTTTATACCCCTATTATAGCTCATATACAGATAGTTCCTATAGTTTTGGATAGATAAGCCCTTATTAGCATTTCTGCCAAACCCATGTAATACAGTTTTTGATTTTGAGATATGCCTTTTTTTCTGCATGTCAGCTGTGCTACGGCTCAGTCTTTTTGTATTAATTTTTTTGAAAAAAGTCCCAATTTATGTGTCACTGTTTGACATAGAGATTTGGTGGACTTGCCAGTGACAGACTCTATGGCTCTCTGTGAAGTGTTAAAATAATAATGGGTTCACCACATGGTTCTAGGATTATGTGAAATATGTTGATTGTCAAATATGTTAATGTGGTTATTGTGTATCCAGAGCATGGAGGTAGGTAAATGTTCTCTCCTCCTCAATTGTCTTGCTCAAAAGTTTCCAGAAAATACAATATTGCAAACTCAGTTCAATATATTGGTTGTATAATATCTAAGGGTGAATATCTGGTCAGCCCTGCCAGAGATAAAGACATTTCAAACACCCTGTGATAAAGTTGAATTGGTCGGCTTCATGAACTTTTACCAACAATGAATCCCAGCCAGCTCCCACTGGGACCAAATGTTCCAAAATGCACATTAAGACTGTCCAAACATCATTCTATGGACACAGAAAATGACAAATAATGTTTAAATAATTGTAATAACATTTACCTCTGCCCCTGCTTCTGAGCTTTGTGAAATTGATAATCTTTTATTTGTATTATAGAGAACATTGTAAAATCATGGTGGCAGTTTTAATCACAATATCACAGAGACACCTTGAAACTAGTCACTTATTTTTCTAAATCATTGGCATGTCACTGTTCAGAGATGCCTTAGTGCACCCTTGCATTCTGTACAATGGCTGTTGAGGCCCCAACTTTATTATATTGGACACGAGAATGTTTAATTAACATCTAATCATGTTTTATAAATGCTAAAGAATATAGAATATCCGATACCTCACAGATATGAGGTTATTTTAAATCCATCATGGTCTTAGAAGTTAAATATATTCAGGTCTTACCCATAGTATATTCCTTTTATTTACTGTATTAAGATTACAGGTTAAATTAATACCAAGTAATTAATATTTAAATATAGGTGTAGATCTCTCCCCTGTCCGATTTGATTCTCTACCAATTAGAGCTGGTATGGTTGTGTTTGTGTATAGTGTATATAGAGCTTCAATTCCCAGATTCTGTTTGGAATTTAGTCCGTTACCGTGTTTTGTTTATTTAGTTTAATCTTTTCTTTAACCCGTACCAGTGTTTTGTTTAAGGTTTAAGCTGTTAGTACATTGTTTCCAGGTATGATTTTAATGTAGTTGGTTTTGGTAGAATTTAGCAGTAGATAGTTTATAAATGAGAATGGTGAGCTGACTTTACATTAATTTAATTTGTGGATTATTATCTTCCTTATGTTTTAGTTGTTTGAATGAATGATTGTGAGTTCTTTTATTGTTGTTAAGGGAATGTTATCTCATATATGTGTATAAGTTGCTACTCTTTTCTCCGTTCTTTTGTTTCTTTCCTGCATTCCCATTGTTTCTCTGAGAATGTTATTGTTTTTTTAGACCCTTTGGTGATGTTTCTGCCATTCTAATCAATCTCAACTGACAATGTCACGCTTCAACGTTGTTCCATACTTAATCCCTCTCACACTTCTGCCAATTCCTGAGGGGGTACCACCGATGATGGAACTTATCACCATGGAGAACAGGATAATGAGGACCATGGTGCACAGGATACACACAACTGCTTTGAACTCATGCAGCAAGAAACAGCACACCTTCCCACAGTCAGTTCGTCTCCACTGGGCAACCCAGACATCACTCTATTTGTGATGGATCACGCTTCGCAAGAGGCATACAGGAATTGCCAGAAGATGTGAGAGGAAAATTTAACCTCAAGACAACACCACTGAACTGACTCCCCTTCTCCAGATGGGATTCTTGGACAGCTAAACTGCCACGTGTCACTAAAGAAATTTGGACTGCTTAGGAGTGACCCTCTCCGCCCAATCATCCTCAGAGTAGCGGGAAGGTTGAAAGAATGAATGGTACTCTAAATACGTATATTAAAAATGGCTCATGATTCTGGGATGGGATGGCCTGATAGCCTGCCTATAGCTCTGTTCAGTGTCAGATCCACACCCAGGGGGGAGCACAAATTATCCCCCTTTGAGATCCTATTTGGATCAGCCCCTAGGTTAGGGTGTTATTTCCCCCAGCAATTACAATTACAGTCTGATGTATTAACTGATTTTGTTTGCCAACTAACACGTGAATTAACTAAGTGCTGGTCAAGTGCTCTCTTCTCTTCCGATCCTGAGTCTGTAACAGGTGCCCATTCACTCCTCCCAGGCGATTGGGTGCGGTAAGAAATTTGTAAGAAAGCACTCCCTGAACCTAGGTTTACGGCCCATTCCAGTTCTCCTCACCACTCCCACTTCAGTGAAGCTGAAGGAAGACCATCTTGGATCCACGCTTCACATTGCAAAACTACCCCTCCGGCTGGAGAAACATGATTGGTCTATATATCCTTTTTATTATCTCCTCAGGGGAGCTTTACAGGTTGCCGTAACCTCACTGCTTCTGTATATAATGGTAAATTCTTCCTAAAAGATATGTATAATTCAGTAGAATTTAGGATCTGAACAAAAGGAGACAAAACCTACGAATCTTTTGTACCAAACAATATGAGGGCTTAGCAAATCCTACTTCGAAGAGACAATATATATCGAAACTGGATTTAGTGATGCCAATGTTGGCTGATGGATGAAATATAGTGCCGTCCAACATAATAAATCCAACTGTTTCGTTTGTGGGGGGGGCCCGCCCGCCCCCGCCCCCACTTAGGCACTGTTCCAATTAACTCCCACCCCCAATTGAGCAATGTTTCCTTAAGCTGGGTACACACGATTATATTTCGGTCGGTCGATCGCCGATTTTTCAGTGTATCGGTCGATCGGACCGAAATTATCGAATCGAATGTGCCCATGTCCGATCGACCGTTCGTCCGAACGATCGGACAGGGTGGAAAACCTCGTCCGATCGTGCGTCCTCTATGGACCGCACGATCGGTCGCGGTGACTATCGGACGGCGAGCTTTTGCCGCGACCGACAGTCCTTCCTCCTGGCCGACCATTCGAAAGTATCGAATGGTCGGTCAGGAGGAAAAATCGCTAGGTGTGTACCTAGCTTTAGTCTGTTCAGTAATGTTTCCACCAACCAGACAATTTGTGAGACATGGAAAACTACTTACCCAATTCTTAACAAACCTCCCTGCCAACTGAAGGTATACCATATATCCCAGAAATTATACCTGTTTATTATAACTACCATCATTCTGGCAAAACCATGGGCAATTTCCCTACAGGATATTGTGAAACGTATAAAGATGGCTCTAAAAGCCCTCTCAGAATCAAGTACAATCACTTGGTGACATTTACTGTTTGTGGAGACATGAAAATCAGGTCCCTCTCCCACATCCTGAATGGTGTAGTGCTTTAATTAAGGTGATTATGCCCTTCATATCATCCCTCAATACCCATCAAGTGTACCCTTTGAACCCCCTCATCGTGCTAAAGAGACTTGACTCCAGGTGGAAGTCTTGATCCACACGTATACATGGATGCCATTGGAGTTCCTAGGGGGTACCACCGATGAATTTAAAGCCCGTGATCAGGTTAAAGGCAGGGTTTGAGTCTTTATTCCAATGATAACCGTGAATAAAATGTTGATTGGATTAATACATTACTATAATCAGCAGCGATTTGTTAACTATACTAAAGATGCACTCCAGGGTTTGGCTGATCAATTAGGCCCAACTGACACAATTAGTTTCCAAAACAGATCACCTTAGATATGATGCTTGCTGAAAAAGGAGGAGTTTGTAAAATGTTACCAAGCCTCCAGCACATGTTGCACTTATATCCCTGATAACACCGGCCCAAATGGTAAAGTCACTCTTGCTATCAAGAAACTTGAAGATTTGTCAATTGAATTAAAGAAAAACTCTAGAATAACTAGTCCATTGGACCAATATTTTGGATGGATGACTGGGTGCAGAAAACCTTGGCCCAGATAGGAGTGACTGTATTGATAGTTTTAATATTGGTCTCTTTCTTAGTTTGTTGTTTTATTCCATATATAGAAGCTACAAAACAGCTGCAAATGTATCTGTCCCAATGTTTGTAATGCATATATGAACCATTACCTAAACTATCGTCTGATTTTATTCCTGGTCCTCCTACACTCCCATGCAACCTACAGAGCTTTCCACTTACAATTCTCTACAGGAATAGTTAGGGTATTGGAGTTGGAAGGGTTGGTCCCGGCTTGCGCAAGGTCCCCCCAGGCCAAGCTGAAGAGCCACACCCACCTCTAGGGTGGCCTCCTCGGGGGCAACTCTGATAACCCTTGTTAGGTAGGGACAGCAAAATTAACATTTTAGGGGGGACTGTTAAGGAGACATATATCCCATATATCTAACGCTTTAAGCTTTAGTTTTAATTAGATGAAAGAAATGTTATTTTACTGTCTCATTACTATATTTTAGTTGTTTTATCTTCTAACCTTGATGATTCATATTATATGATAGGCTCAGCTCTTGTTTTCCTACTCAACTGATAAACACAGATATCATAAGACCTGTTGCGGTAAGATGGGAATGGACAAAAAAGAGGAAATTCTCCAAAGAACAGGTGTTTTGTGGGGGATGGAAGAATCTTTCCAGAGGAGGATGACGTCTTACATTGACCTTGAGAATATGCTACAATGGACTGATTAACCACATAGTGAACTTTGCCACACTTACTGTTCTAAGCAACACCCCCCCTCGTCACCCATATAACCCATTGCAACTAACAATAAGCAAAGAAGCATTTTGCATACTGAACGCTTGTGTCAGTGTCAGTTTCTTCCCAGTCTAGACTGTTAAACAATTGATAACCAATTTGAAGGGAACAAGATAATTCCTGGACTTAGTTAGGTCCATAACTTTCCATTGGCAATTTGACAATAGTAATAAAGTACATAGCACAATTCGCCAGGAAACCCCTTTTTGTACACATACTTAAAGTTTTTGTTAACCTTTAACTAGTAAAACAAAATCACATACTCCAGTAAACACATGATAAAGCAAATCTATATACTGGTATACTGGGACCCAAAGTGCCTGAGGAGTGAGGCTTGAAGTGGTCAGGAGGGGAGGGGAGGGGACTCCCTGTCCCTTACTGTTAGATTGTGTGCAGTGGGTTTAGGGGGCAGGATTAAGCAGAGAAGGAAAAAATGTGAGGCACCTGTTTCCCAGGAACCAGCAGCAGCACCCTCCCTCCCTATTCTTTAGGTTAGTTTAGGTTTGGTTCCAGGGGCGAGTGTTGCATAGCTAGCGGGTATGACAGAGGAGGCATAATGGGGGAGGGGCATATAGCTAGGCTATATTTTGCAGACCAGTTTGCACAAGTTTTGAACTGTAAAATGTTTTTTTAATAAAAGTTATTAATAATATGTGTGTTATTTAATGTTATAATGTTAAGCTAAAGTATATATGCTGCAGCCTTTTCTTACCCAAAAAAGCTGGTATTTGGTGGGAAGGGCAGCAAAACTTGAGAGGGTACTGAGGGGGTATGAGGAAGGGAGGTACTGGACTGTACCATGTCATGTAAAAGCCAACTTTCTGTAAGCACTGTGTCTGATTTACATAGACAATTAAGTTTATATCAGGCAATTAACTTTAGACAAAAGAGATGAAAGAAATAATATATAAAACAAATTGGTTATTGGTTTACATGGTAAATGCTGCAAATACACTAGAGATTATGTGTACAAAAGGGCAAAATGTTCAGAGAGTCGACTGCATTTTCCACTACTTTACTCAGAGCTCAATTGTATTGACTTTTTAGAGATCATTTAAGGCCTTAGGGAATGTTTTGTTAAAAAATAAAACTTGGAGAGCAACAAAGATTCAAGCTTACGATAGTTTCAAAAAGCACGAAGCACAAACACAGCTATTAGCAAAAAAAATATTCCCAGGTTGGACGATTTTATAACTCTAAAGTGAAGTCTTTAGACAAGAGAATAAACTTGTAAAACCAATGTTACTGATACTACTGTATATATGAATGCTTACTGCTAAATCCTGGTAGTCATTTAACGAATAGTCAGTGTCAGACTGAACTTCTGGGACCCACCAGGAAATCTAAGACCACGGGCCCACCTTGTTGAAATTAGGGGCCCACCTAACATTTCATCACTATTATCACTTATTTACTAATACTGACTCCTATTGTTTATTATAATGCATTTCTTACTGCTCTACATTTAAATTTTAGAAGTTTTCTTTGGGCATTTATAAAGGTTCGTTAACTTTTCGCGGCCGTTTTCGCGGGACATTAACCATAAATCGCATTACCCGATTTATAAAAGTCCGAAAACGGCCGCGAAAAGTTAACGAAAAAGTTAAAGTTAACCTTTCGCGCGATACTTACCTGTTACCGCCGCTTCTATTTATAAAGCGGGGTACGGTTTCGCTCGGCTAGTAGTCGCTGTTTTACTTCGCCCCCTTGAAGGTGGCAAGTCAGCCGATCCTAACCTCCCGCGGCGCGATACTAACCTCCGCGGCGGGGATGGGCAGGCAACCCGCGGCGGGTGGTCCGACCCCCGCCCCCGGAGACACGCCCACCCAGCCCACCCCCCCGCGGCGGCGGCGACCACCCGCCGCTGCTTCCCAGCAGCCCCCTCCCAACCCGTTCCCCGCTCGCGGCAATCTCGGAACGGGAGGCTAGGAGGGGCTGCCGGGAAGGGCCGCAGCGGGTGCGCACACCCCCTCCCCGGCAACCCCTCCAAGCCCCCCGCCCCGGCCGCTCCCGGGGAGGGAAGGAGGGAGCCGCTGGGGGGTGGAGGCTCCCTCCAGCAGGGCCCTGAGAAGGCCCTTTTGGGGCTTAGGGGTCCCGCAGCTTGACCGGGACCCCCCCTCCCCGGCCTTTGTAAGGGCTTTGCGGCACTTACAGTGCCCTTGCGGCTCTGACAAGAGCCTTTTGGGGCTTAAGGGGTCCCGCAGCTCGAACCGGGACCCCCCTCCCCGGCCCTATCAGGGCCTTTGCGGCACTTACAAGTGCCCTTGGCGCTAACAAGAGCCCTTTGGGGCTTAGGGTTCCCGCAGCTCGAAACAGGACCCCCTCCCCGGCCCTTGTAAGGGCCCTTGCGGCACTGACAAGTGCCTTGGGCGGGGGTCCCGCAGCTCGAATCGGGACCCCCGTTTGCGGCTCTTAAAAAGCCCTTGGGCGAACGTCTTCGGGCTGGCGACACAACCCCACTCACCACTGGTCGCCGATGCCAGGCAGACTCACTGCGGCCGACATTGAGCCCGCTGGCACCGCCGGCCTCACAGCCATGTTGCCAGCCGCTCTTTCTTCTTTCTTCAGCCATCTACTGCAATGGCATCTGAGTTCCGCGGCGGAAAGCTCCTCTTTATAAGGTTTGCAGAAATCCATAATCCGTTTCTGATTGGTCATTTTTAATACTTGCTTTACATTAACCAATCAGATTTCAGAACTTTCCAGAAATCTGATGGGTTAATGTAAGCAAGTATTAAAAAATTGACCAATCAGAAACGGATTATGGATTTCTGCAAACCTATATAAGAGGAGCTGCGGAACTCAGTGCCATCGCAGTAGATGGCTGAAAAAGAAGCGGCTGGCACCATCGGCTCCGCTGAGGCCGGCGGTGCCAGCAGGCTCACTGGCGGCCGCAGTGAGTCTGCCTGGCATCGGCGACCTGAGTGGGGTTGGTGTCGCCAGCCCGAAGACGTCGCGTCGGATCAAGACGCTGGCAACATCGGCCTCGTTTGAGGTCGCCGGCGCCCGCCGGGGGTACCCCTGCCCGGCGGCCGCAGGGGTACCTCTGGGTCGGGCGGCCTCGGCGGAGCTGGTGTCGCCGGGACTGGAAGAAAGAAGACGCCGCCCAAGGGCTCTTTTAAGAGCCGCACTGGGGGTCCCGGTTTGAGCTGCGGGACCCCCGCCAAAGGCACTTGTCAGTGCCGCAGGGCCCTTATAAGGGCCGTGGAGGGGGGGTCCCGGTTCGAGCTGCGGGACCCCCTAAGCCCCAAAAGGCCCTTTGTCTTTGCTGTGTGCCAACTGGGGGATTCCCTTGTAACTATGTGGGCCAGTCTGAACTTCGAATAAACTAATAGAATAGAAGAAAATTCTTTAAAACTGTACAGAAAGCTAAAGAAATAATCAGTCAGGTAAGGATCACATGTTAGCATCCTTACCAGGGTGTATTCAGGGGTGTCGCTCTAAGTTACCAGGCAACATTGTTCCTGCTTGCTTAGTCTGCTCTGTGTTAGAGGCAGCCAATGAAAAAGGGTTTTCTTTTTTGGACGAGAAAAGAAAAAGTGAGAGGAGATAGGTGTCTGGGGTAAAAAAGGAAAAGGGGGGTGCTCTGTAGGACTCCCGAGGAACAGGAAAGGATCTCTGTAGCCCTAGCTGGAAAGAGACTGGATCTTAATAGGTTTTCAGTGGAGCCATAAAGTACACTGAAGATTGGAGCTGTTTCCTGGATAAAGCTGAACAGGACCTAAGCTGTTTCCATCTAGTGACAGACATCAGACTGGGAGCAGTGAGTGTTATAGAGAAAACAGCTGAGGAGACTGTAAGCAAGACAAAACTCATAGAAATCTGTAGAAATCTGTGGTGAGTGACATTATTCCTGTCAGAGCAAACAGATCCTGAGGTGCAGGCTGCTGTGTAAAGTGACACTGTGCCCTCCATAAGGCTGCCATTGTAACTGTTGTTACAGCCCCACCAAACTTCCAGTTTACCTGTATCTGGGCCTTATTATTATAAAGGATAAAAAGTGACATTGTGCTGCCTAATATAGTACAGAGACTGACAGCACTTGGTTTGCTGGAGGAGCTGCTTGCAGCCTGGGTGACTTTTTAACCCTTTACAAGACCAACATATCACCATGCGGTTCACCTTCTATGCAGTATTTACTACATTTTTCCACCTTAGGAGACCCTCTAAAAACAACAATTGCACCCAGCTGGCAGCATTTGTTAGTAGTGAGCTCACTTTTAGGCAAAGAATATATGAAATGAACTATATACATGTTTATGCTACACATTAGCTACTGTATAATGTCGGTTTATTTGCTGACATTAGTATATCTATATATGCACAGTGTCCAAAAGACTGCATATCTCTAAAGGATTCCATGGTCCCTCCATTACATAGAAATACACTAATGAGTCACACCCAATCTGTATAATATCAAAGTGGATGTATATTTTTTAATTGCATGCTTACAAAATGGCAAATAGTGTTTTGTGAAGTCTTGTTCCCTTTTTTTTTTTGCAAGCAGGTGATTCAAACATGTGTAGCACTCCTCTTTAAAGGGATAACCCCTCCTATAGGGGAAATGACATCACATCACAGAAATTAACCACTTAACAAATAATATGAGGCAGACAGATTATATCAAGAACTACATAAATAGATAAATGTGTGGGTTTAAGATTAACTGATGACTTATGTTGACCGATTCTTGATTTGACCTTCTGTGTCATTTCCCCTATGTAAGGTTTTTTTTGCAAGTAAGGGCACAATATAACATAAATAGCAAATTTTGTCTCACAAGTAAAAGAACCAGCCAGTTCTATTTTTTTACCTGTGTCTGGATGTACAAATGTCGGTCATTTTATTATGGACCTGTAAGGATCTTACCTGCCGCGTTCCCTCGTTGTTCCGGGACTGGTGACGTCACCGGCGCCGGATTTCAGCGTCGTGACATCACCACGCCTAGACGCCGGCCGGCGCGAAGATTCAAATAGGCACTCTCAGAGGGAGCGAGTGCCTATTCGTAGACCTCGCTACCAGACTGTCAGGTTGTCAGTCTGTAGCGCTCCTTACCTGTCATTGGATCCAGCCTTTGTATCCAGCATTGTATCCAGCATTGTATCCAGCCATTGTATCCAGCATTGTATCCAGCCATTGTATCCAGCCATTGTATCCAGCATTGTATCCAGCCATTGTTTCCAGCCATTGTATCCAGCATTGTATCCAGCCATTGTATCCAGCATTGTATCCAGCATTGTATCCAGCTATTGTTTTTTTTTAACTACATGTGCCCATTCCAGCCATGTATCCAGCATTGTATCCAGCCATTGTTTCCACTCCATTGTTCCAGCCATTGTATCCAGCAATTGATACAGCCATTGTTTTTAACTCCCTGTTTCCAGCCATTGGATCCAGCATTGTATCCAGCCATTGTTTCCACTCCATTTTCCAGCCATTGTATCCAGCATTATATCCAGCCATTGTTTCAACTCCATTGTTCCAGCATAGTATCCAGCATTGTTTCAACTCCATTGTTCCAGCCCACCGTATCCAGCATTGTTTCAACTCCATTGTTCCAGCCACACCGTATCCAGCCATTGTATCCAGCATCATCGTCTTACTCCATTGTCCAGCCATTGCTTCTTGTTGAATCTGCCCACAGTCTGAATCCTCCTAAAAGGTACAGTGAACTTCGTCCCTCGGGACTCGATTCATTACAGTACGAATAGGCCATGGAAGTACCTGAGGAAGCTGCGGCAAGTTTGGGCAAGACTCTTCAGACTATTTCCCTCACATGGATGCCCTTGAGCACCAGTAGAATCAACTAGCTCAATTTCTGGACTCCATTTCTGCTCGGTTATCCCCGGCGGCCTACTCCTCCTGCTCCTCGTTCTGCCCAGACAACCCGTTCCCCATAGAGAGCCGCGAATACCACCTCCTGTGCGGTATGAAGAGCGGTATGAAGGGGACGCTCAAGCCTGTCGAGGGTTCGTTAACCAATGCCTTGTACATTTTGAGTTGCAACCTTCCCATTTTGTCTCGGACCGTGCCAAAGTTGGATATGTCATTGCCTTGTTGGGAGGCAACGCTTTGGCCTGGGCATCCCCCCTGTGGGAGAAAAATGGCCCAGTGTTAACGACATCTCCTGTTTCTGGAAACTTTCCGAAAATCTTTGATGCTCCAGGCAGAACTATTGCTGGCTTCCTCCGGTTGATGCAATTACGGCAAGGCCCGCTCTGTAGGACAGTATGCTATCGAATTCTGGACTTAAGTCGCTGAGACTACTTGGAATACTTTGCTAAAGGTTGTCCTTCCAAACCGGGGAAACTTACAACCCTAGATTTGGAGAAGGAGTCTTTTCTAGGTAAATTCAAATCTCCTTTCCACAAGAGTTCTCTTAAGTCGTTTCTACCAGCTACCCTCATATTCAAATCCCAAACCTTCTCTACCCAAGGCTTTCTGGAGCAGGCGGTAATTTTATTGATGCCACCTTTGCTTCTCTTCTAGGCATTCCATTATTCTCCCTACCTCATCCTCTCCGAGTGCTGGCTATTGACAATCAACCTTGTCTACAGAATTTATTTCCATATCTTCTGCAGAAATTCTTCTTCAAATTGGTTGTCTTCATCATGAATCTATTTCTTTCTGGTTATACAAAGCCCCACAGCTTCCTCATTTTAGGACTCCCTTGGCTCCGACTTCATAATCCCATCATAGACTGGACTAATAATGAACTTGTCTCTTGGAGTCCATCCTGCCTTTCTAGATTTCTTTCCCTTCCTAAGGTCTCTTGTTCCTCTATCTCCTGTGAAAATAAAAATCTTACTTCTAAACTCATCAGTACCTTGACTATAAGGATGTCTTTGATTAAAAATTGCTTAAACCCTGCCTCCCCTCGACCCTATGATTGTCCCATTGATTTGTTGACCGGTACCTCTCCACCCTGAGGTCACAACTATCCGCTATCTCCTGCTGAGACCACCTCTATGGAGGATTATATCAAAGAAAACCTGTCTCGAGGCTTCATCAGACCCTCCACTTCCCCTGCCGGTGCTGGCTTCTTTTTTGTGGAAAAGAAAGATGGAGGGCTACGTCCATGCATCGACTATCGTGGCCTCAAAAAATAACAATCAAGAACTGCTATCCTCTACCTTCATTTCTGAACTTTGACCAGTTAAAAGGAGCTAAAATTTTCTCCAAGCTTGATCTCCGTGGGAGACTACAACTTAATTCGCATTCGGGAAGGAGATGAGTGGAAAACAGCCTTCAATACCAGAACTGGACACTACAAATATTCGGTGATGCTCTTTGGTCTCTGTAATGCTCCAGCGGTGTTCCCAGAGTTTGTTAATGATATTTTTCGTGATCTCTTAGGTATTTCAGTAGTAGTCTACCTAGATGACATCTTAATCTTTTCTCAAGACCTTTCTTCTCATCATCGCCATGTACTTCAAGTCTTGTCCCGACTACGAGCTAACCAACTGTATGCTAAACTTGAAAAATGTCTTTTTGAATGCCCACAAGTACCTTTTTTGGGTTACCTGGTTTCGGCTCAAGGCTTTGAGATGGACCCAACCAAGTTCTCAGCTATCCTTAACTGGACTCTTCCCATTGGCACTAAGGCTATCCAACGATTCCTTGGTTTCGACAATTATCATAGGCAATTTATTAAAGGGTTTTCTTCCATTGTTGCCCCTATCTTAGCCCTTATCAGGAAAGGAGGCAAACCTAGAATCTGGACTCCTGCCACCTTGGAAGCCTTCAAAAAGCTAAAAAAATTATTTTTCCTCGGCCCCAGTACTTCTGCATCCTGACCCTAGTCTGCCATTCTTCATCGAAGTGGACGCCTCTAATGTTGGAGCGGGTGCCGTCCTCTCCCAAAGGCAAATTGATAGTAGAAAACTCCACCCATGTGCGTTCTTCTCGAAGAATTTCTTCCTAATGAACTAAACTATGATATTGGGAATCGGGAACTTCTGGCCATCAAACTGGCACTGGAAGAATGGGCACACTTGCTGGAAGGGGCGGTACACAGTCACCATCCTCACTGATCGCAAGAATCTTGAATATATCCAAAACCTTAAAAGATTGAATCCTCGTCAAGCCTGTTGGGCCTTGTTCTTCTCTCATTTCAATTTCATCATTTCCTTTCATCCTGGTTCCCGGAATAAAAAGGCAGACACCCTCTCCAGGTCTTTTCTCGCAGTCAATACTACTGAAAAAGATTAAGGTCCTATCATACCCTCTTCCACGATCCTAGCCACTATCATCCCTCAACTTTGCCATCGGATTCTATCTGCCCAGGATTCTGCTTCTGCTGCCTTACCTTCCAATAAAACCTTTGTTCCCCTCTCCCTTTTGAAAGAAATATTACAACTAACTCATGACTCCAAACAGGCCGGGCACACTGGCATCCACAGAACTTTCAATCCTTAGTCGTTCGTTATGGTGGCCCTCCATGAGAACTGATGTCAAGAACTTTGTCGCCGCCTGTTCAGTTTGTGCCACTTCCAAAACCTCTCACACTCTTCCTTTTGGACTTCTTCAACCTCTGCCGATCCCTTCCCTACCATGGACTCACCTCTCTATGGACTTTATTTGTGAACTCCCTATTTCTAAGAAAAATACAGTTATCTGGGTAACTGTAGATCGCTTTAGCAAAATGGCTCATTTTGTTCCTCTTCCTAAATTGCCCTCCTCTGCTGAACTTGCTCAATATTCATGGGCGGAATTTGCCCATAACAATGCCGTCCACTCTTCCACCGGAAAACTCCTTTTTTCTGTGTTTTGGTTTGAACCCCAAGGGTTTTCCACAGGATTTTTTTCTTTCTGGACCAGTTCCAGCAACTTACACTCTAGTAGCAGAAATGTCAGCCATCTGGCAGGCTACAAAAAACTGTCTTGAAAAATCTGCCCTGTAAAGACTGCAGCTGATAGACGAAGATGAAAACCTCCATTATATTCGGTGGGAGATAAAGTTTGGTTTATCCTTAACACATATTAATTTACGTGTTCCTTCTCCAAATTGGGTCCTAAATTTATTGGCCCATTTCCTTATTAGAATTGGTGGGTCCTACGGCAGCATGACTTCAATTGCCCACCATCATGAGAATCCCTAATGTTTTCCAGTCTCTCATTAAGTCGGTGGTGCTGAATCAATTCTCTTCCCTCTTCAGTCACTGATCCTATTATGATCAACAGTCAGCCAGAATTGAGGTGGAGAAAGTGTTGGATTCTAGATTCGTCAGGAGTTCGCCTTCAATATTTGGTTCATTGGAAAGGATTTGGACCAGAAGAAACGTCCTAGGTCAAACAATCACATTACATGCACCCCAGTTAATCAAAACCTTTCATAGAAGATTTCTGACAAACCTGCTTCAAGTGGTCCTGAGGCCCCCTGTGGAAGGGGGGGGGTACTGTAAGGATCTTACCTGCCGCGCTCCCTCATTGTTCCGGGACTGGTGACGTCACCGGCGCCGGACGTCAGTGTCGTGACGTCACCACGTCCAGACGCCGGCTGGCGCGGAAGATTCAAATAGGCACTCGCAGAGGGAGCGAGTGCCTATTCGTAGACCTCGCTACCAGACTGTCAGATTGTCAGCCTGTAGCGCTCCTTACCTGTCATTGGATCCAGCCTTTATATCCAGCCATTGTTTCCAGCCATTGTATCCAGCATGTATAGCCATTGTTTCCAGCCATTGTATCCAGCATTGTATCCAGCATGTATCCAGCCATTGTATCCAGCATTTTTGTTCCAGCCATTGTATCCAGCATTGTTCCAGCCATTGTATCCAGCCATTGTATCCAGCATTGTATCCAGCCATTGTATCCAGCCATTGTATCCAGCATTGTATCCAGCCATGTATCCAGCCATTGTATCCCGCATTGATCCAGCCATTGTATCCAGCATTGTATCCAGCTTTGTTCAACTCCATGTTCAGCCATTGTATCCAGCATTGTATCCAGACATTGTTTCCACTCCATTGTTCCAGCCATTGTATCCAGCATTGTATCCAGCCATACTTCAACTCCCTTGTTCCGCCAGTATCCAGCATTGTAACAGCCATGTTTCACTCCATTGTTCCAGCCATTGTATCCAGCATGTGTATCCAGCCATGTTTCAACTCCATTGTTCAGCATAGTCCAGCATGTTTCAACTCCATTGTTCCAGCCACACACGTATCCAGCAGTTTCAACTCCATTGTTCCAGCCTCACCGTATCCAGCCATTGTATCGCATCATTCGTCTTACTCCATCGTTCCAGCCATTGCTTCTTGTTGAATCCTGCCCTAGAGTCTGAACTGCTCCTAAAAGGTACAGTGAACTTCGTCCCTTCGGGACTCGATTCATTACAGGACCCACCATCTATACAGTTATGGCTGGGGAACATCCCTTGTTGTCTACTTCCTAACCAAGTATTCCCTTGTGTATTTCTCACTGATCTAAATTTTGATGTGGTTAACATGGAGCCTATCATTTTGTCCTTCTTATGGGCCATCATGGAGGAGCTTGAAATTCCTCTACATCAGGATATGCCTGTTTCAAAATGTGCCAGTGACGTCTAAGTATATTGCAGTTTTTTTCCGCTGCATTTATTAAGCTCTGTAACGCAAATGAGACGTGATGTATGTTTCATTTTTACCCGGTTACTGGTAATACACAATCTTGAACTCTCTTGAGCCTCATATATAATATTCTCAGGGTATCCCCTTCCCCTAAACTTTGCACACATTTTATTCATGTGTTCCTCTTTCTTGGTTGGATCACTAACCTACCTCCCTACTCTGCATTGTTGGCTATATGGAATTGATTTTTTCAAATGCATCGGATGATAACTCCGAAAATGCAATAATTGGTTTTTATATGTAGGATTAGTATAAAGTTCTGTCTGTACCCCTTCTCTGTCATCTTTGACTATTTTTACGTCCAAAATTTGGACAGAGTGTTCATCACTTATAGTACATTTTATTGAGGGACAAGAGCCATCATGCATTCGTGAACCTGCAATAGAGTGGATCTGTCCCTGCCATAGGAGGAACATGTTGTCAATAAATCTTCACCATGCCAAACATTGTTATGGAAGAGATCATTTTGATAGACGTGCTCCTCCTCAAAGCCTGCCGTAAAGGCATTGGCATAGGTCGGGCAACATTCAACCCCATCTCAGTCCCATGAAGCTGCAGATAAAATTTGTCAGCAAAATTGAAATATTTAATAGTAAGGAATGTTTCCAAAGATTTTTTTAAAAAATTAATTTCCGCTTCTTCATATAGCCAGCTATGCTTGAGCAGTTTCCGCGTTGCTCTAAGCACCTCAAAGGTGAGGGATGGACGTGTAGAGGCTGGACATATCCATAGTGACCAACATCACCTCACTCCAATTACTCATCCTGATGGCTCAAAGTTTATCAAGATATACGATTGATATACAATTTAGTTTGTTTTTATAGTAAGTGTCCATTATCACGATTGCGCCCTCTGATTGGAAGGCTTTATTGTGATATCGGAATTACGTTCTAAACTCTGTAATACAGAGATCTCACTTATTCTTAAATTTGGATGTTGTACATGGAAAAGGTCTTTCTCAATACCCCCCAAATTCATCACATCAGCTTGTAAACTTTTAACATATGTTTTTACAGCAGAGTAGGATGTAGGAGGTACATAGTTACTTTTTTTACGGAGATTAAAATCTCAGACCATTTTTATTGGAGTCCTCACCTATCACATCCTTACTCCTCTGTTGAAAATGTACCTTAAGTCTTAAGTTAAGAAAAAAAATGATTAAGGTCCACATCAAGTTGAAAGATATGCAATCTACTTGAAGGACTGAAATTTAGACCTTTAGGCAATGCATTTTGTTCCTTATTTGTGAGGGGATATTTGGAAAATAAAACACTATTTGTTGATTTGTACGCACGAAGTACCCCTGTGTCTGTTCGTTTGTGCCCTTCTTTTTGTCATTTTTGTGTCTGCGTCCCCCCTGCCTTCTTCTCCTCCAGGGGTGCCACTAACCAAAAAAGACCCCGCCCCTTGTATAATCTGTTTATGTCCCAAGTCCTGTGTCATTTATTCCGTCACATCTCGCGCTGATCGTGAATGGTGACAGAGCCAACTCTCTCCGCCATGGTTTCCAGTGGGGATAAACCCAAATAATTCACAGGTACACTTTCAAAGTTGTGCTCAAAAGAATGGAAGTTTTATTGAAATATCACTACACAGAAACAACAAGATCTATGCAAGGTGAGAGAATTCTCTAACTTCCTTCCTTTGAGACATTCTTTTTATCCAAACATACAACATTTTGCCAACCAGTAGGAGTATGTTGCATTATATCATTGGTTACATTTTGGTACAATGCTTAATATTCATTATATCTCAATATATATTAATTATACATCATTACATTTTAACAAATTACCGTAAGTTACCCTGATTCAGTCTCACTATCTAAAAGGTAACATTTCAGAACCATAGTCTTTCTACTGGCTATTGGCTACTTATATAAAGTTACAAAAGCATCTTTGCATATATAACACAGGAAATAAACAGCAGTCACCTAGCAAGGCATCATTTCATACTGACAATTTACTTATTTTAGCATTACAGCTTATAAAAGGGGAAGTTACCTTTACTTAACAATAAAGACCTTAAAACATATTGTGCTTACACAGAAACAGTAAGTAAGTGAAATTATAACTACGCAGATGATTAATATCAAATTGGGTCGGTAAGTGTAGTTTAAGATCCTTTTGTCCAAATTATGGCAGATTTTATAATTTTGGCTCCTACAACGGCGTGGGCCCCTTACAGGATGAGACAGATCAGATCCTGTCTATCTATATACCCGTGCCAATTTATAATCCATAGCATCTGATCATATTTGTTTATTTGTTGTTCTCCCATTCATTGGTAAGAGTTTAATTTACTAATTTACCAATGAACTCTCTTTTAAATTCTTCAAAATCCTGTTTGCCCTTTAAGCTGCATTTCTATTTCCTTAATCTTGGAAGGAATAAACTTTAATTGTGTGTTTTCTACTGTATATATTATATAGAAAACGCATGCAAAAATTAGCAGAAATGCATTTTTTAAACACAACGGAACGGAACGCAAAAGAACACAATTAGAATGCAATAGTGTGAATGGTACTATTGAATTCTATGTGTTCTTGCATTTTTAAAAAAAGGTCCATTGCAAAAATGCACCAAGAAACTGACCTAGTGCAAACAAGCCCTAACCTGAATTGCTGCATGAAGTTCTACTTCCTGGTCCTTCTGATTAGAACCTGTCAGTCATGCATGTTAACATCACAATCAATTACTGATTGCTGTAAACTAGAGATGGCCAAAACTCACTAGTTTTGTTCCGTTTTCGGATTCCCAGATATTGGGAAAATCCTGCAGATCCGAAAATCTGAAGCCAGAACAAATTTTCGAAGATTTTCAAATGTTTGAGGCTATTTTCGAAAATTATCGAAAATAGCCTCGAACGTTCAATTTTCGAAAATACAATTGGAATCTCGAAAATAGTCTCCAATTGTATTTTCGATAATTTTCGAACGTTCAAGGCTATTTTTGAAATTTAGCGAAAATATCCCTGTACTATAGAAAATTATCAAAAATGTCTTCAGAAGTCCCGAAATCTGGAGGATCCGTACGGATTTGGACAGATGTTTCAGATTTCAGAACCGAGGGATTCCGTGTCAGGATTCCGTGTCGGATCCCAACTCTACTGTAAATCTAGCTGCCTTCTCTGAGCATGGGCACACTTGTAAAAAAAAAACAATCCCAGCATAACTATAAGGCATGCTGATAAGGGTGGTAGTGTGGTGGTCTTCGATATGCTCGATTACATTGAGGAAGCTGAACGTCAAGACACCAACACGTATACCACCCTTAAAAGCAACCCACTTAAAGTTTTTGAGCATGAATTAAGTATGCTGTTGGATAAGGGTGTTGAGCTAGGGGTCATTAGTGGAGAAAATGTGAAAGTGCTTATTAAAGAATTCCCTATAACACCTATATTCCATCATCTTCCAAAGCTCCACAAATCTACACTTAAACCTGAAGAGAGGCCGATTGTGGCGAGTATTGGTTCTCTTTTAGAAGGCCTTTCAGATTGGATTGTCTCCATACTCCAACCTGTTATAAAATCCCTTTCTTCATATCTTAGAGATACGGGTCATGCTCTACAAAAGTTGGAAACATTTGTGTGGGAGCCCCATTATATATGGGCTACCCTTGATGTTAAGTCTTTATACACATGTATCACCCATAGGGATGGTCTTCAGGCAGTGAGAGAGTTATTGCTTAGTGGCAATTTTTATTTCCCCTTGACGGTTGAATATATTTTGGAATATGTAAAATTTTTCCTCAATCATAATTATTTTATGTTACATGATGTATACCATATTCAACATTGTGGTACAGTTATGGGGGCCTCATTTACCCCCTCATATGCTAATATATTCATGGGGAGGTAGGAGCTCCTGCCTATCTATCATGAATCCAACCCCTATAGATTGTCTATAGCATGGTATGCCAGATATATAGATGACATACTTCTGGTGTGGAAGGGAGGGTTGGAGGAGCACCATCTCTTCCATGAATATTTAAATAACAATATACATCTTACAATGACATATAATGTTAATTCCTTCTGCTTTTTAGATTTGGTGCTTAAAGCGTATGTACCCCAGGGATTTGTTGAAAGCACTATTTATAAGAACCCTATTTCTGGTAACACTCTTCTTAGGGCAGAAAGTTGCCATCCCTCTCATACAAAAAGAGGAATCCCCAAAAGCCAATTGGTTAGGATTCGGAGAAACTGCTCCTCCGATAAGGATTTTATGACTCAAGCTGAGGATCTTAAAAAAAGATTTAAACAGAGGGGGTATAAAGAAAAGGCGATTGATGTGGTCCTACAACAAGTTAAGGAGCTAAAAAGATCTGAACTCTTGGTCCCCAAAAGGTCTCAAGCATTGAATGATCAAAATCCCTCAGTTGTGAACAATGTAGAGAAAAGAGAACGAGTCTTTTTTATTACAGAATTCAGTCAAGAATTTGGGCAACTTTTCAATATTATTCGTAAACATGTTTCTATTCTACTAGCAGATCCTAAGATTAGAGAGCTTCTGGACCAGCGAGATATTAAATTTGTCTCTAAGCACCCTCCTACCCTGGGTAGTTTACTATCCCCGGGTATGGTCTGTTATCCTAAAACAGAGTCTCAGGGGAGGAATACTTGGCTTACCCTTTTTGAGACTTTTAAATGTGGGGGTAAGAAATGCAGAACTTGTCAAGTGATTGATACAGGAGATAGTTTCACTCCCACTGTTAAGGGCAAAACATACAAATTAACCATTTTGCTAATTGTAGTACAAAAAATGTACTATATTCACTAGAATTTAAAATTTGTCATATTCAATATATAGGACAAACTAAACGTGAAATAGAATAGGAGAACACATTAGGGCTATTGAATCTTCTGATCCGGTCACTTCCATTGGCAGACATTTCATGAACTGCCCGGCAAAGGGTATTGTGGATTTAAACGTTAAAGTGATTGAAAAAATTGTTCTGCCACGGAGAGGAGGTGACTGGTCAAGAATTTTGGATAGAAGGGAAATTCATTGGATCTACCATATGCAGACTAGGTTCCCTAAGGGACTGAATGCAAGATGGGATATTTCTCTCTATGTATGAATCTGTATATGTGATGAATTATGCTTTTAACATGTCTAGAAAAAGTTTTTTAGTGATTGTATATATGTATTATTGAATCATATATGCTTGTATTTGTTTATAGGGATTCGTTTCTCTATAAATATACTGTCTCTTTGGTAGGTGTGTCTTGTATGTGTTACAAAAACACCCTAAAGTGTCCATTTGCTATGCCTATGAGTAAGGGCGCATGCCCGAAACACGTCAGGCAGTTCTAGCCTGTGTTTTTCTTATGCCAAATAAACTGAAAGTTTTTAGCCAGAAGTTCGATGCAGTCCTTTTTCTATTTGGGCCTGTACACTTGTAAAAGCGCTTGGAAAGGAGGTGGAAACCTTTTGGAGAGGCAAAGGGAGAAGAATATTTCACTGTATAAAAGGTTAGTCCTGCATCTCTCATATCTCTAGCTATTGTGCTTTTGGGGTTGAACTGTAAATAGGGTAAAATGTATGGATTTCCCCATTAAATTTAGTTTCAGGATAATAAAAAAAGGGAATTTTAAAATGGAGTTTGTGTACATAACAATATTGTTCTGTGTTATTTACAGTATTATGACACTGTGTGGCAGAATTACAGATAGGATATCCTTACAGAGTGACAGCCTGCAGACATTTCAAAAATATATTGCATCTACCCCCAGGCAAAGTACTTGCACTGTTAAACTACCAGGTCAGGTGTATATTTAGAATCCCAGGTATCTGCCCCTTTCAATAAATCATTGTGTGGGTCTTAAAACATTTTTTGTAAATGTATGTGTATTGTTTGCTTCTACTGTACTTTTCTGTCTGAGGCTCTCCAGCTGCTACTACTGGTCTATCGCTCAGAGCATTTCACCTAACCCATTATAAAGGAATACTAGTAGGGAGATGTAATAAAAGTTCTTAAAAATGGTGCTAACATTGCCCAACCAATCAGATGTTATTTACCATTTGAAATCTAACATCTGATTGGTTGGGGCAAAATCAGCACCATTTTTAATGATAAGAACTTTTATTACATATCCCTGTAGGTTTTACTATTTTTACAATGTAATAACTTTTTAGCGATTTTTAGCAGCGACTTCTTGGTATTAAAGAAATATAATTTGTTTTGAGTGAAAATAGAGAGCTACATTTTTCTTAATAAACTCAGTCTCAAATAAACGTTTTTTTGCACACAAAAGTATTGTGCCTTTAGATCTGACATAAAGGGAAAGTCCACCAACAATAAATTGGTCTCTTGCCAGTTACCTCCCCCCAACTGACATATTTAGTACTTTATTAGATATATTGTGAACCAGATATTTGGGGATAATTATTACCTTCATTCTGGCAGAGTAAGCCAGCTGCTCCATCCATGCAGTCAATCAAGGCTGTGACTGCTGATATCACAACCAATGATTGACTGCTGTTTCCCCTGCTGCCTCCTCTGCACATGCTCAAGTTCCAAAAAGCTCATTGATCAGAGGGAGGAGGCAGATACTTTTGCTGGAATAGTAAAGAACTTATCATTATATATGTAGTTATAGTAGCAGTAGGGGTTGCGAGCAGGTAACCGACAAGTCACCAGTTTGTTTTAAGGGTGGACATGCATTATAATGGATAATGTGAGTCTTTGAAAATATAACGTTTAGAATATCATGTGCTACCATTAGCAGTCCGGACATTAAAAGGGAAAGTTCAGCAAATACATAAACTTTCAAAAGGAATTATTTTCTTATTTCAATTACCATAATATGCCCATCCAGCAATTTCTATGTGCATAGATAATTTACATCCTGAACCATTCCAAGGATGTGTGCATCCTGGGAAGAAGAAGTTCCGTTACAGAACCTGACATGGCAGCTCACTACTTACCACACTGTGGCACAGTAAAAAAAACAATTTATCTTTGAAAAATAAAGAAAATATGTAGAATATCTAGTTATGAGTAGAGATGTCCGAACTTCACAAAATCCGGTCCGCTCGAGGATCTGCGAATTTTCGAAAAAATTCGAAAATTCTAAAATCCGCGAGCGGACCCGTTAAAATTAAAAATACCCTTGAAATAATGAGATTTTCCGTATTTTCGAAAATTTTCGAAATTACGAGTTTTCACGTATTTTGGGGAATTTTCGAAATTACGAGTTTTCATGTATTTTCGAAAATACAAGTAATCCTCGTAATTTCGAAAATTTTCGAAAATACGTATGTATGGAATTAAGAGAAATCCTTGTATTTTCGAAAATTTTGCGAAAATACATGTTTTATCCGCGAATCGGAAGTTCGGAAGGCGGAAAATCCGGAAAATTCGGAAAAATCCGCCGTTCGCGAACGGGATAAATCCGCGGCGGATCCGGGTTCGGATCCGCGAACCGGCCATCCATAGTTATGAGTAATATTGATCAATAATATAAATAATAATTGTTTTTCCCACTAAACTTCCCCTTTCAGGTTACTCTAGACAAAAACACATTTCCCCAATCAATCTTTTAGTTAAAAAGATTTAGCACTTGCCTTCTTGTAAGTAATTCATTTTAAACAGATTTATCTTCTGGCTAGAAAAGGCATACAGTATGAAGACTTGTTAGCTAAACAAAATGTGTTATGGTTTCTAAGAAGAACAAAATCAACTGTTGCACTGACTGTGTCTGCAGTACTTTGGTGGAAATTGGGATCTGCAAGTTGTGCAAAATTCAGCAAAAAGTAGTTGTATATTTAACAATAAGAATAAGGCAAAAACTGAGCAAACCCACCCACAAATTAACAATACTGTAAATAAGTTCCAGGGCACCAAATGCGGGCTTTACTGAAATGCTTATGGGAAAAAACAGTACAGTCTAAAAAATTTAATTCTGTCATATGATATAAATCTATTGCAACCTAATTAAGGTGTGATTAGAATATAACAATGTGAGAAATGGGGAGAAGCCAAAAACTTGGGGGGGGGGATGGGAAAAACCAAAACTTGCACAGGCTATGTGATAAACCAGGGAGATTCAATAAAAATTTGTTATTGTTTAAAAGGTGCTAATTTTGCCCCACCCAGTCAGGTGTTAGCTTTAAAATGTTTAATAACATCTGAATATTAGCACCATTTGTAACGATAAGAACTTTTATTGAATAACCCTGAACATTTTTTGGCTTTCATGCAACCTTTATAGAGTGGCACTCAATAAAGGTTGCATGACAACCGAAAACATGTTGCGTGTGAAAAGCATAGCCTGTGAAAGTTTTGGTTGCTCCCCATCTACCTGTGGATTTATGTGCATACTGGAGATTGGTGGGATGCTCACTTAGTATTGATTGGTTACGCTCATGCATAAATAAAAAGAAAAAAAAGAATGAAAAGAACAAGTTCTTATTAGTAAAAATCCAATAAAACATACATTAAATAGATAAAACTCACTTACTTCTCAAGTAAGGGTGAAGGTCCAGCCAAAAAGTAGATTTTTTTAAAAAAAACTTTATTCAGCATCAAACAGTATTAGGATAAAGTGCCCAGTGCAAGAACACAAAAAGACATAAAAGTGCAATGTTACTTAAAAAGTATCCCCTTGGACAGGGTGTGTCCACAGGGGCCAAATGTATTATAGAACTCTCCATTGATGGGGAATTGAGACCTGGATGCATTATTCTGCCAGTATTTTGCCTCACCTTTCTGTCGAAGACTATGAGAGAAAGTTGGCCTTGTAACTTAAGTTTCACCTGCCTGCAAAAATCCATTTAGCCGATAGGAAATTCTTTTTAGAAACATTTATTTATGCAAGTGCTTTACTTTTCCTTTAAGACATTAACATTTTAATGAATTTTTACAGTTTACTGAAAAGAGTTTTGGAATCAATGGTGCCAATGAGCTTTGTAATAGGAAATTGCAAGAGGGCAATTAGAATGACTTCTACAAAAACCAAATCCTCTGTTATTAATTAGAGTAATGATTAACTGCCAGTCATGTTTACCAGCAACACAGGCCAGATTTACCTGATAAGGTTTTAATGCGCATTAACTCTCTTCTGTAATGTAGTATTGACAACTGGATCTATGCAGCGGAACTTAAAAGTTGTTTGCTGCAAAAACACTCTATAATAAATTCAATCAGTCAACAAAAAAAGAATGGACATAGCGAAAATGGCCCATGTTATTTTCAGCTTTACCATGCATGAAAATATTTAGAGCTCATTAAATCTGATATAAATGCAGGAGACATGTCCAGTCAGACAGAAATAAGCATTTCACAATTAATTAGAAAAAAAATCACTTGTTACAGTCACAAATGCTGAAATATCATATAGAATAGTTTCACAACGAAGAACGCAATGGAAGCCTTTTAGAGCTGTTTCCAGTTAATAGTTCACCCCAATTATTTTTTTCAGTTTGTAGAATCCTTAACAGGATTTGACAAAGTAAGTGCGTTGTTCCTTCCAGAGCTGGAATTAAGGACCTGCAGCAATTGTGCTTCAGCCTCAGATCAAGGTTGGAGTTTTTTACGTTATATATTATAAACATGATAAATCAGATACCCTAAATTTGCTCATAACCTTCCCTTTATAAATGCTGCTTCCTGATCCTTCCTTTGCCTGGTTCAGGTCAACATTACATTTTGAATTGGTACTAACCCTTGTAGCAGCATGTAGAATGGAGAAGAAGTGACAAGGCTAGATAGACCTACTGTGCAGTTAGTAGTCATAATGGTGTGATTTGTGATCAAAATTAAATTAAATTAGCATGACTTTTTAAAACCATCAAATACATGTACGGAATGCCTTAATTACTCTGGCCCGCCCTGTTTAATCCAATGTAAGGATCAAGACTCTGGGTACATTATGAATAAATCTAAACATTTTGCCATTTGGTAGTGTTAAAAGTCTCACAAAAGACCTGAAATGTCTTTTTTCCGGCCATCACAGGTATAGCTAACACACCGTACATAGCGACAAAAGGGTTAGCATGACTTTAAGAATACAAATATTGATTCAGGCTTTTGGTTCCTTGACCCCCATGGTTTAAAGCACAACACATGCAGGGATGTTTAATATAACAAAGCCATTCTACTTATGTGACTTAAGTGACCACACTGTGCTGTAATCATTATGCACTGGTATTGCGTTGCGGCACAGGTAAGCAAATTTGCTTTGCAATTTAAAAAAAAATGCAATAAAATCCTTCATGTGATTACAAAAGTTGGATATGGAAGAGTAATGGCACATAATGTAAATACATTTCTAAAATAAAATACAGGGAAGCTTTTCAGAAATTCTTTTGCATTTGTCATTGTGTAATATAATACATGGTCCAGTAATTCTTTGAGCATTTTTTAGCTCAACTTGCAGTGATGTGAGGATAATATTTTTATTAGATCTCTTGACAACAATGCCTTCAAGAAATGTCCCCAAAGGAAAGGGTGACCTCATTTTTTGGATTAAATACATTTAAAAACCAGATCATCAACTGAAGTTAGGTAAGATATAAAAAAAGTCAGTACATTTAGTATTTTTTTCTGAAATAAAAGTTTGTGTTCAACACTGCAAATCCTTTGGAATAACGCGTGTTCAATACTTTAAATCCTTACCATGCTGGCATGCCAAGTCATTCTTCTTCTTATGTTGGATAATGAACATGTTATCAAAGATCGAAGGAACGCCAACACAATGAGGGTTTATAGATCATACAGTCCTATTTTCCTCCTTACCACCTCCTGGCAAACTTAACTGCTGATAACATGTATATACACAATACTCACAACTGCTATAATAAAAATGTAGCTGGCAAGTACTCAATATAATGTTAGTGAACACATTAGTAAGTTTGTGCATGTGCAACAAAACAGGTGGTGTATATGTTAAAATGCCCATGTGGGCCAGACACAAAAAGAAATTAAAACAACACGAATTAAAAGGCATATCCACCCCCAAAACGATTTTATGCTGTAGTGTAGGGAGCGCTATCCTGTGTAATTTTGCCATATACTTTCATTGTTTTTTTGGAACAGTTATCAAGTTATTTTCATTTTTGTGTTTCTTTTGGCTGCAGCAATTTATTTATCTCCTCCTATAGTGGGCAGTAAGCTTGTAGTCTATGGAGATATGTCCACCAATCAGAAGGGTTTTGCATAATGGTTAAAATAGCACTTTTTATTAATTAAACATACAGAATCAGGTAAACATGCAATCAAATGATTTGAAAATCCCACCTGGGATTCTGGGATTTTACATTAACCCTTTCCCTTCTTCTATAGACATCAGTACAACATGATCTAATATTGTTGTATGCAAGTAGCATGTTGATGTTAGATTGAATCAGTTTATCAATAGTATATATTGATATTGTCGGCTGAAACGCGCCGATCTGTATTATCGTGCTAATAAATCTTTTAAAAATCTATCTTTAAATCTATCGAGCTAATAAATTCCATGGAGTGCTCCTACTATCTATTGAATATATAACCACATCGGAAGCACCCGGGCAGGTTGCAACAACAAGGGATGAGTGCATCTGGCTACCTATCGATATATATATATATATATAAGTAGAGGTGGGGAGAAGGAGCACTCCTAGGGTTTGTGAAGATACAAACTTTATTAAAGCTGTCTACGCGTTTCGGTCCGATCACAGGCTATTCTCAAGACAATGTGCCCTTGTTAACAGTGTGTTAAAATACCCATGTGATACTCAAAACTCCACCCCTGTGTGACGTTGCGCTCCTGCCCTCCACCCTCCTCCCTCTATATCATATCCACCTCCTGAGTTAAATGGAATATGACAGAGGTTTTTCAATCCATATTCTAATCCTGTGGAAAGACTTCAGAAGAATTCAATATCATGGAGGGGCAATAAGTCCATGGGGGGGGGGCGACTACAAAGGAGCGTCCAAAGTGTCAGTGCTATGAAAAAATTAATAATACAAATAAATAGATATAAATCGTTCATATAAAACATTAGTATAAATAATAAAAACCATATAATGTCGCCTTAAGAAATAGGGCGATGTAGTGAAACAGATGTGAACATGTGTTTAAAGTCATCTAGATATATGATGGAAATTCTTTAAAACATTACTAAAACCTAAATAGAATCACAATACAAAGTTAGAAGAGCCAAACTAGATAATTACTGAATCATTAACAAATTGCTAGCTAAATTATAAGTTAAATTGGCTAAATTATTGACTAAAATATTGGCCACAATTGCTGGAGAAGTCCCTGATGAGTAAAGTGGGGTAAAAAGTATTAATAATACCAATAGTAAGAGATGGAGAAATCTAGAATCTCGCTATAAAAAGCATGACAGTGAACAAACTTCATTTAGTCCCTTAGGTGACAGGGTGTTTAATCGTTTTATCCATCAGGCTTCTTGTTGTAATAGAGCCCTATCCCTATCAACTCCTTCTCTCTGAGTTATCTGGTTAATGGCCATCCACCTGAGGTTAGCCAAAGTATGTTTGTCCCCTTTGAAGTGTTTGGCTACCGATTGTTCATACTGGTGGGGGGACTTAGTCCATCATCCTTATCTTTAGTGAGTGCCATCCTTGACGATGGTTAGCCATCCTGTCCCTTACACTTGTGGTCGTTTTGCCCACATAGTATAGGCCGCAGGGGCAGGTGATAATATATATCATGTAACTGCTCTGGCAGGACAGTCTGTGTTTTATTTTTATACGGTGTACCTTATGTGGATGAGGAAAGTCAGACCCCACCAAAATATATCTGCATGTGAGGCACCCTGTGCAGCTATGGCACCCTAGCTTCTTAGTGGGAAACCAATGGGTATGTTGAAGGGTCTCAGTGGATATATTAGACCGTACCAGTAGATTTCGCAGGTTAGGCCCCCTACTATTACTAAATATTGGCCTAATGTTCTTAAAGGGTAATTGGTCATCTGTGGTCAGGATGTCCCTGACCACAGATGTATCATATACATACCAAAAATAGGAATCCAATCTCATGAAATGTGAATCTTATAATGCTTACTTATTTATTGCGGTGGTCCGGGTGTAAGAAACCCCAGACCCCTCGTTCCTCCAGATAGCAAGATAGAACACTTCCAATAGGAATTCAACAATATATATTCAGGACTTACCCGTGCTTCTTGGTGACCCAGGTGCAGAGTGCCCCAGGTCCGTCACTTGAGACCAAATCCCACGGATATAACAAAAGAAGAAATGGCACTGCATCAACCAGGAAAAGAACAAGAGAACTCCGGATACAACATGAATGAATGAAATCACAGCTTTATTAACAATACGACATGACGCGTTTCAGACCTCCCGGTCCTTAATCATAAGGACCGGGAGGTCTGAAATGCGTCAGGCGTATTGTTAATAAAGCTGTGATTTCATTCATTTGTGTTGTATCCGGAGTTCTCTTGTTCTTTTCCTGGTTGATGCAGTGCCGTTTCTTCTTTGTCATATACATACATATATATATTAAAGACAAAAAATCAGCAGCACCTAGGGCCCTATATAAACGCATGGTAGCCGTAAATGTACTAAAAAGGCATGGGTGTGAATCTCTTAAAGGGATTCCCAATGCCCCAACACACTCTATAGTAAGACAAATTTGAACCGCACACCAGTTTTCTGAAGAATAGAAAGAATTTTATCAATAAATGCTTACATATATAACAGCAACGTTATTGATAAAAGCCTTTGTATTCTTCAGAAAACTGGTATGTAGCTCAAATTTTCATCCTATAATAGCTATATATATATATATATATATATATATATATATATATATATATCAATAGAAAAGACTGGCACACACTCCCTTAATGCAAATGCCAGGGTGCTCCCGAGGGATCCAATAATACAAAATGCACAGTGAATCAGGGCACTCCTTGGTCTTATAAACAAGTGGGTTTATTCAAGAGATACAGAGAGATACAAGATTATCATGTGAATGAAGGACAAAACTGTTGTTACAAGCAGAGCTGCATTTATTGCAGACTGGTTGCTTTTACACTGGAATTATTCAACTCAGCTTTGCTGCATGTGTTTCTAACATCCCATTGATTAACATGTTGCTTTTTAGACTGGTTTGAAATCATCCCCCTATGCTCTATTACTGACGGTTATATCTGGTGATTATATCTTATTAAAGGCCACACCCAAATGGTAGAAAGAACCTAGACTGTCCAAAACATGTCATGTGTACAATAAATGCACTTTTGCTAATTGCAATACCTGTGGGGTTGCCTTCTTCCTTGGTTGCTCTCTATCTTTTTACACAATACTGTACTTATGTCCTGGGAACAGACATCTACGCAACCTGTGATCTAAGAGGATACGTAGGTATCTGGGACTGTATTTGTGAGATCCAGGAAATCTCACTAAACAGTCTACAATGCAGATGCAAGATGTCAGCAACTTTACATCAGAAAAGGTAGGCTCAGGAGGGATATAGAAAAAAAGTACAAAAGATTTTAAAGCTGTTACTTCCAATTAAACTTAACTTGGTTTTACAGCATACTTATCCTTTAATCCTTACTTACCTCTTCATAAAAACCAAGCATGTTAGTCTGATAACATCTATTTCTCATAAATCCATGCTAACTACAACTTATAGGATCAGTTCTGAAAACAATGTCCAGGATATGATCCCTTAACGAATATACCATTATATTGAACATGCTACTCAATAGTAAACATACACCTTAAATAAATAACAAATAAAATTCATTACAAAACATCACTTATCATACATTAGTTTACAATATTTACAAAACTTACGGTTTCCATATACTTATTTACATATATATACACATATAGTATTTACACATACCTAAATCCTATCACCTACAACAAAAAGATGATGAGGGAAAGGACAGAGCATTTATCCATCAGCAAACACACTTTACAAAACAAAAACAAATGTTATCAATGTTTTTAGGGAGGGGGGGGGAAGAAAATAAATAAATAAAGTCAGTATTAAACAACATTATAATGCAAGCAAACACAGCCATACAACATTTTTACTGTACATAAACAACATAATTATACAATTCCAAATAACCCTACCTACTATTCCTAACACTAATCAATTGAGAGGGTAAAAAGGCCAATTACTCTGAAACGCATGAGCCCAGTTAGAAAAATATAATCAGCCTTGGGGGGGGGGGGAAAGGGTAGGTGAAGAAAGAAGAAACACCATCACCTAGAAACATCAGGAGTCCTCAGGGAGGCTCAAGGTACAGGCCTCTCCAAAAAGAAGACCACCTCCCTTCACTCATCCTCTGCTTCTCAAGAGCTTTAATCTTCCCAAATTACCTTGTGATGTTGGAAACCACCTCCTCACAGGAAAGGACTTTTGCATAACTGTAAGTAAACTCCGTGCACTCCATGTGTAGTACTTAACTACTGCACTAACTAGAAAAAAAGTGGTTAAAGCAAGACCCTCATGGTGTTGAGACACCCCATAAGCCCACCCCTGGTAGGACATACCTGAAAGGCAGGGGATAACCAATTCTCTGGACACCTTTTTGTAAACTTCTATGTTAAAAGGACAATCAAGTAGGAAATGGTCCATTGTCTCATCAAGACCATTGCACCCCACTCTAGGACATTTACGATCATTGGAGTTCCTGCACTTCAGATTGCCTCTCACATAGAGTTTTCCATGAAAGGAACGCCAGACAACATCCCTAAACTTGGGGGGAACCCTCGAGGAAGTAACTAAAGAGAGCCCTGTTCTCAAAACGTTGTCTGGGCAATCTTTTAAGGTGAGTGGTTGATAGAAGTAAAAAGACAAGATCCTCTTGTCGATGTCCCTCCTAGGTGAGGACCTAATTTCTTCCACTTCCATATTCCACTTCCTCACCACTTTCAGGGCTCCCGTCACATAGGAGGACAGAGGACCGTGAGGAACACGCAGACTCTTTACCAAGCCACCGTTCATCTAAAGCCCAAGAAAAGGAGAAACCCAGTTCTTAAAGATCTCTACCCAAAAAGGAGGCTTCTCCGCAAGGAGGTTAGAAAAATTGTATTTAATGAAGGTGTTTACAAAAAACACAACTGGGTTAACCATGTCTAACCCGCCCTCCTGCCTTTTAAGGTAGGCGACATTCCTTTTAACAAGGTTCAGTCTGTTTCCCCATAACATTTGGAAAAACAAACCATTTATTCTTGTATAGTACTTCTCTGGCAAAAGGCACACTGTGCTGATATACAGGAAAATCGGGATCAGGTAAGTTTTGATCAATGAAACTCTTTCCCTCAGAGTGAAAGATCTTCCCTTCCACTGATTCACCTTGGAAGATGCAATATTCAACCTCACCTCCCAATTTTGTTCAGCGAAATCGCCCTGACCGAATATGATCCTTAAGATCTTAATTTTAGGAGAAGGCTTAGGAAATATTCCCATAAGGTTGAAAGCTGGATCGCCTTCTTTTCCCATCCAAGGAAGCAGAATGTTTGCACATTTGCTCCTGTTAATTACAGATCCGGAGGCCTTAGAATACTCTTGCAGAAGCTCGGCCACTTCATTTGCTTCATCAGGGCTCGAGATAACAAGAGACAATAACATGACATCATCAGCATAGGCCATAGTCTTCAGGGAAACACCTGGAAATACAGGCACCCCCATCAATGTATCCCCATCAAGCCTCCGAAGTAGAGGATCTATGGCAAACACATAAAGTAAAGGGCTAAGCAGGCAACCTTGCCTGACCCCAGAAGAGACCCTAAAAGACTCTCCTGACCATCCATTCACAAGTGGGAAGCTTATTGCACCTTCATATAGAACTTTAAGCCAATTAATGAATACCTTAGGAATACCATATCTTCCAAGGACACTCCAAAGGTACTTGTGATTCACTCTATCAAAAGCCTTAGACTGATCCAAAGAAAGGAGGTACTTTCCCCACTCACAGGGCTCGCAATGCATTAGAACCTCCCGGACCCCCAATACTGCAGAAAAGGTGGATCTACCCTTAACTGTGCAGTGCTGCAAGGGAGAAAGTGTGCTACCTCAAACAGGCGATTGAATAAAACTTTTGCCAAGATTTTCCTATCAGTATTGAGCAAGGAGATGGGGCGCCAATTCTCAATACTGGAAGAATCTAACCCTTTTGACAAAAGTATTAAAGCAGAACATCTCATGGATGTTGGAAGGAGACCCTGAACCAGGGAGTCTGAAAAAAACTCCACGAGGTTAGGGGCCAGAAGATCACAAAAGGTCTTCTAAAACTCCGCTGTAAGACCATCAGGCCCAGGGGACTTTTTAACAGCAAGACCTTCTATGGCTGCCCTCACCTCTTCCACAGTGATATCTTCAGTCACATTGTCCCAAGGAATGTCATGATTTGAAGGAACTGGACATGTCAGCCTGGCTGAGTTTTTTCTCACTTAAGAGATCTGTATAGAAATCTTTAACAACTGACAGGATACTATGAGGAGATGTCCTGAAAGTCCCATCCTTCCCCCACAAGCCATTAACCAGCTTGCGGGCAACTGACTCCTTACAGTCTTGGTAGGGATTGGGTGAGTGGTGAGACCCATAATCTCTCTCAAAATATAAGGAAGCCAGACAATCTTACTGAAATTCTCACATTTGAGACTTTACCCTAGTGATTTCCCAAAAATAACCACAATCAGACACCAACCTATCCAGTTTCCTCTTGAGTTTCAGATAGGTATGATATTTATCTACTACCTTCTCTGTTGCTAAGCCTCGAAAGAGTCTTGCTGTCCTCCTTTTGGTCATCTCCCATCACTCTGTCCTGCTATGACAGAGGTCCTTCAGAGACTCTTGATCCTGAAAGAAAGCCAAAAAAGACTGTTTAGTACATTCCTCCTCAAGGATGGTCTAATTGAGGCGCCAGAGACCTCTACCTTTCGAGGGGGATTCTGGGATATTCAGAGACATGACCAGTAAACAGTGATCAGAAAATTCCACTGCCCTCACCTCTACAGGAGAGGTAATAGAATTTTCTTTAACAAAAAACCTATCTATTCTATTCCTGCTGCTACCTTTATAGAAAGTGAAACCCGTGAGGTTTGGTGAGTGAAAAACATGCACATCAACCAAACCAGCCTCTCTAACTACGCTATTTAAAAAATTACTGTCGTACTCTAATGGACCAGCCAGGCCTCTCCTGTCCATCGGCCTAGTGATGGTGTTAAAATCCCCACCAAACACTACTGACTGAGCCGTAAAAAGAAAGGGCTTAATCCTGATGAATAGTTCTTTCCTCTCGTGCTTAGATTGCGGGCCATAAAAGTTGATGAGGTGCAGAGGTGAACCACCCATCAGGATGTCCAAGACCATGCAACGTCCCATCTCAAGCTCAATTACCCATTTGACTGTTACCTGATCTGTTTTAAAAAGTACAGCCACTCCACTGAAAGGCTCGGCCACAAGAGACCAAAAGGAAGGGCCACCGGACCACTCCCTCTTCGCTTGATGTAACACAGCCAGCTTGTTAAGTCTGGTCTTTTGCAAAAATAAAATGTCTGCCTCAATTTGGCAGAGCAAAAAATAGGCCATTCTACGTGCACTTACAGACTTGATGCTGGCAACATTAATTGTTGCACAGCGAATTGGAGGGGGCACAGCCATTTACAGGGTAATTGAAATTATGTGGAGTTTTCATTTCCCCTTTTTTACCCTCCTTCCCTCATCATCAGACCCTTCTCTCTTTGCAGATAAACCTAAAGGTAAACATTCTGCTTCCTCCAAACCAATTTCCACCAAGACATCATTATTGTCCAGTTCTCTTTCTAGATGGCATGTTACCTCATTGATGTCTTGGTCATTTTCAATATTCAGTATGGAATATGGATTGTCTGTTTCCATACGGTTGTTGTTAACAGCAGGTTTTTTTTTTTTGGTTTTGGGTCCCCCACCTTTCTTTTTCACTGTCACCCAGCCTCCTTCCTCTGCAGGAAGGGGCTTCCTACTGGAGGATATGGGTCTGACAGGAGGGGAGGGTCTCACACCAGTTGGTTTCCACACAGATCGTATGGACTTGACACTCTGGCGAGTTTTACTTGACAAGTGTTTTGGTTTAATCTCAGCTGGGGCTTTTCTCTGTGTAGATACTGCTTTATTCTCCACAGGTGGGTTGGATATTACAACAAGTTCAGGTGTTTCTGGGGCCGGTTCAACTACAGCATCCACCGCTTTCTCCATTTCCTCCGAAAACTCTTTCTCAATTTGCTGCCAGGAGACAGGGCACGAGGTATAGGAATGCCCTTTCCCCCCACACAGGCTGCAGCAGATGCTGTTGGGACACTCTTTAGTCACATGCCCTAAATTTAAACACAAAGCACATTTCAGCTTGTCACAAAACATACTTAAATGCCTAAAGGACCCACACTTCCAGCATTGCCTTGGCTGGCCTGGGTAGAAACATTGTATGCGATCTTTACCAATATAGGCAGAATTGGGAATGTGCTGGGTAACATTGCGTATTACATGTAACTTTATATTACATCTTCAGCCTCCATCCCATATGCCATTGTGGTCAAGGTTCTTTGACAGATCATTCTGAACAGTGCCGTATCTACCAAGCCAGGTTTTCAGGTCAGAGGGTGGAATGCTCTCATTAAAGACCTTAATGGTCACCCTTACAACACCCGGCTTGGAGAACGCCAATGTCCTGAAATGTTTCCACAGTGCAGGAAAGCCGTCAAAACTCTTCCAGAAAGTGTCAAGTTCCTGGGCTCTATCAAAACTCACAATAAATTCCCCAGGATTGGGACAAGAAATAAATGCAAAGAGGTCCGCAGCATTGAACCCAGCCCGGAATAGCCGATCAATAACATTGTCCCTCCCTGGCGCAGGACCCTCCCCTGCCCACTTCAAATTGACAACATTCCTCCTAGATGGTACATTGTTAGGTACATATGGACGGTGCATAGGAACAGTATTGGGATTTATTGTAGCCATTCTTGCATAAGAAACTGAAGGCTGGATAAGACTGGGTAAAACAGGAACAGATGTACCAGTAGGGTTACCAGCAGGGACAGGGTTACCAACCAGGACAGGATAGGGTTACCAACCAGGACAGGATTACCAGTAGGGACAGGGTTACCAACCAGGACAGGATTACCCGTATGGACAGGGCTACCAGATGGGGCAGGGTCAGATACAGGGTTACCAGCAATGACAGGGTTACCAGCAATGACAGGGTTACCAGCAATGACAGGGTTAACAGCAGCAGATACAGGGTTAATAGCAGCAGCAGATACAGGGTTAAACACAGTATAACTGGGGTTATGGGATGGGTATTGGGCACAGATACAGGGTTAAACACAGTATTACTGGGGGGTATGGGATGCACAGACACAGAGCCATCAGAGACCAGGTGTTCGAACTTACCCCCATCGATTGGTGGACCTTCCATCTCTTTGGCAATAGGTTCAGTAAATTTAGATATTACAGTTACGTCTTTCACAGGGTCTATTACCACAGATTTTTTGAATGGAGTACAGGGAATGATGTCATCAGTGCTCACCGTACACCTGGAGAAGCATGGTGCAGCCTCTTCCTGAACCACATCACTGGAATTGACCTCGGCGGCCATCTTGGATTCCCTCTCAGCACTGGGAAATGGTGGAACAGGTGTTGTTTTCCCTGGATATGTGGAAGCCTGCAGTCTAGGACCATCACGGCTATCTACACCACTCAGGATTGTCTCAGGTATTACCTCCTTTCCTTGTGTAGCAGGTAAGTGTCCATCCTCATTATTTCCAGCACTGGGCACCGCAGGGTTAATTCCGTCAGCACTCGACATCCCACAATATACAAACTTGGAGATTGTTTGTTTATTTGTTTCCTTTTTTATTTTTCTTTCCATTTGGTTCATCAGACAGTTGGTCCATAGAGAACACCAGATGTTGTTCCTTTATTGGGGACTCCAGCATCTCAATCTCTCTCAGGAGACCTGTGGTATTCTGCCCCTCCTGGGACCAGTCGTCTGATGTTTCTCCCTGCTCAGGTGCAATCTCAGGGGAATTGGACACTGGAACCACCTCAGGTAGGCCTTGCTTCTCCCCCTGCTCAGGTTGTACCTCAGAGAACACAGAGGCCTGGGACTCCACAGGTAAGTGTTCCTCGCTGACACACTCTCCGCCATGCGAAACACTCTCCTTCCCTCTTTCTTTCTCTGCAAGGAACCGGTCTCTTACTGCGAAAGCCTCATGCATAGGCCCGATTGCATCAGACAGTTCCATTTCTTTCTTGATCAGCTTTTCCAGCTTCACTTCCATATTCTGGATTACAATTTTAATCTTTGGCCTGCATGCGGAGAAGGCCCTTGTGTGCTCGTCTTTCTTTCCTTTCAGCTTGGAACGCAGACGGCGAATTGCTTCTCTCACAACATTGTACCTCTTTAGGTCTTCCACCAAGGCCTCTGCAAACCCCTGATCCCCAGGCTCAAGTTTTTTCCTAGCACTGGGGACCGTGGTGGAAGGCCCAGGTACTGGATCTCCGCTGGGAGGCTTCCCAGGGCTCCTGGAGGCCATGCCAGGCCCGAAAAACAGCTCTCACAGTGGGAAAATCAGCAAACTCACACACTGGTCAGGAGCTCTGCAAAATACGTCCTCTCACCACAATGCTCTGTAACACTGATGTAAGAATTACAGGTCTATAGTTACCAGACTGTGAACTACTACCTTATTTGAATTTTAGTATTACATTGGCTTTTTTCCAATCTAGAGGCACATCACCAGACATACACATGTGCAATCACAGGGCCAACACGTGACAAACAATGTGTTACGAACAGCCATTTTGGCCGACAATCTTATATAAGTCTGTTTGGGATGGACATGGGGACATCTTATATTTACAAGTCTGTGTTAGCTGGGCATCTTATATTTACAAGTTTTGTGGGCTTGGCATTTTATATTTACAAATTTGTGTGAGCATTTTATATTTACAAGTCTGTGTTTTGGGCACTTATATTTAACAGCTCACCAGCCAGTGTAAAGTCTTCCCTCTAGTTTATCAGCCAGTGTAAAGTCAGCCCTCCATTTCACCAACCAGCATAATTCATCCCACCACACCCATCTCTAGAAACCACGGCCACCTCCACACACCACACCCACTTTCTTAGCTTTGCCAGCCTCAGGAAGGTACAGAGGTGGTAATAAATATTTGTTTCAGGTGACATACGGTCTAGAAAAGCCCCTAAGTAAACCATGTTAAATAATGACGAAGAGCTAAATTTTCCACGTAGGACATTTCTAAACTGCTTCACTAAAATTACCTATAGTTGTATAAATCGCCAATTGTATGTGTTAGAGTGTGTGTATGGCAATGGATGTTTTTTTGGTATTTATGAAGTAATACTAGAAGAAACAACAAGCAGATCTGCACTGGGAATCATATAGCCCAGTTTCCATAGCAGGATAAAAATTCCATATCAAGCAGCAACAGTTGGAATATTTCCTTTAGCAATACGTACAGTAAACATCACATTTTCATTTAAAAAATAGTTACAAATATCAACAAAAAAAAAAAACTATAATGAAAAACTTTTAACCATATTGTTTGCATTTTACTTTCTGAAATTCATGCATCCTGTGGACCTTTCAGAATTTTGAAGGGCAGAACTTTGTGGAATTGTTATCTCTAACACTGTCCTCTCACACACATACCTAGGGCATATTTATATATTAAGTCTAGTTACATTTTTCCCCACCATTATCACCACTAGAGATGTCCGAACTTCGCAAAATCCGGTCCGCTCGAGGATCCGCGAATTTTCAAAAAAAATTCGAAAATCCGCGAGCGGACCCATTAAAATAAAAAATACCCTCGAAATTAGGAGATTTTTCGTATTTTCGAAAATTTTTGAAATTACGAGCTTTCGCATATTTTCGAACATACGGGAAAATTAGTATTTTCGAAAATATGTATTTTCGAAAATACAAGTAATCCTCGTAATTTCGAAAATTTTCGAAAATACGTATTTATGGAAATAAGAGAAATCCATGTTTTTTTCTCGTATTTTCGAAAATTTTCAAAATTACGTTAAAACTTGTAATTTCGAAAATTTTCGAAAATATGAAAAATCCGCAAATCGGAAGTTCGGAAGGCGGAAAATCCGGAAAAATCCGTCGTTCGCGAATGGGATAAATCTGCGGCAGATCCGGGTTCGGATCCGCGAACCCGGCCATCCCTAATCACCACCTTTTCGCCAAATTTAGACTTATCGCAATTTAACCAGTTAAGGTTATTACCAAAAAGTCATTACCGCCACCTTTCGCAATTGAGGTTTTTTGCCATACATCGCTGTGGTAACCGTTCGATCATATTTATTGCGTTAAGTTCAGCCATTCAAAATGGCCAATTCTGAGGTGGCGAAAACGCATAAGTCGCTATTTATCTAGCCTGCCAATTGTGGAGTGTTTCTCAACACTAATAAGTACCCAGGGGTTGTTAGACTATTTTCCAGCATTTACTGTAATACGATCAGCGATTTCCAATTTTCCTAAGATCGCTTTTTTAAGGTTCAGATTTTCTTAATATACTAATGTCTAAGGGACATATTTATAAAGGTGCATTTCTTTTGCTATTTTTTTCCTCCAGACTTTACCACAATTTTTAAAATTTTCTACTTTTCATAGTCATAGTTATTTAAAAAGGCGAAATTTCATCAAAGGTGAAAATCACGTGTCAAAAACTAGCACAAATAATGGTGAAAATGTGTCAAGTTCAGCGCAAACGATGGTAAACAGGTAACTAGTAGTGTCAATTGGTTAATACACACTGAACACCTATCCGCATTATACTTCCGCAAAAAATATGATAAATAGTGTAAAACTCACCTAGGCGAATTTTCTCTATTTTATTAACAGGACACATTTTTTAGTATTGCTTATTTTCAGCAAACTGCAGCTAATTATCAAACCAGTTACATTAATATGGGAACTTACCATAGTGGTAGGTAAGAAATAGTCATGTTAATGGAACATTCCAGTAAGTACATTAAAAGAACCCATTTCTGGCTCATTCCCCATAGATGCACAACCTCAGACAAATTTTTACATTTTGCCACTTTATAAATACTGCTTTGATTTTTGTTTAATGCTATGAAAAATGCCTTAACGATGTTTGGTGAAAATTCTGGTAAAACCACAAAAAATGCAACAAAAGGTAGAAAAGGTGGGGAAAAAATGCAAAATTTCACCTATTTATAAATAACTTTAAATAAAAAAAGTCAAAAATAGCTCTTCCCCTTCTCTGCTTTATAACTATGCTTCTAAATTCACATTAGTGTTTTTTGCTAAAGACCCCCCTTTAATATTGATAAATATTTGCTTGCAGTCCTGGTCTGGTAATGGCCGACGCTAGAGAGCAATTTCTCTTTTCGCGACGATACCAGATTAACACAATGAAGTTGCCAGTGCACATCGACTTTTGCCTTTTGTGGCGAAAATTAGCTGTTTTATTAATACCCCCTTTGCCATTACGATGTCCTTTGATTGCGAAATGGCAAAAATAGGGATTGTTTATAAATATGCCCCTAAGTCTTGTTGTTAGTATGAGGTGGTTTATAAAAAGAACAGAAAAAGAACAAAAAACACATGAGCGAGGTAGGGTCAAGTCCTTTGGCCTAACGTATTTACCATTCTAACCTGCGCCTTCCCCCTCCCTACCCCTCCACTCTCTTTTCCCCTTACAGGGGACAGACACTGTTATTTTGGGTAAAGGTCACAGCTTTTATTGTACATTTCATACATCTTTTTCTTTTAATAATTCAAACAAGAACACATATCGTTAATATCAAAACATAACTGTATAACTTACATAACATTGTTAACATCATTCATTTTAAGATCCGTGTCAGTCCGCCCTTCCATTTTAGCACGATGCCAGCCATCCGGACAACCTGGCTCGGCAGGCAATAACCCCACAACTCTGCCACATGAACTCCCCTCACCTTAACTAATTAACAAAACAGACCAAAACCACTGGCCACTAGAGATGTCCGAACTTCGCAAAATCCGGTCCGCTCGAGGATCCACGAATTTTCGAAAAAATTTGAAGATTCGAAAATCCGCGAGCGGACCAGTTAAAATTAGAAATACCTTTGAAATAACGAGATTTTTCGTATTTTCGAAAAATTTCGAAATTACGAGTTTTCACGTATTTTGGGGAAATTTTCAAAATTACGAGTTTTCATGTAATATCGAAAATATGTATTTTCGAAAATTCAAGTAATCCTCGTAATTTCGAATATTTTGAAAATACGTATGTAAGGAATTAAGAGAAATCCTTGTATTTTCGAAAATCCATGTTTTCCCGTATTTTCGAAAATTTTCGAAAATCCGTGAAACTCGTAATTTCAAAAATTTTCGAAAATACGAAAAATCCGCGAATCGGAAGTTCGGAGGGCGGAAAATCCGGATTAATCCGCCGTTCGCGAACGGGATAAATCCGCGGCGTATCCGGGTTTGGATCCGCGAACCGGCCATCCCTACTAGCCACCCACCTTAGGAGTTAGACCAGGACTGCACCCAGTGTTTTGCAATTGCCTTCTAACTGTTTGGCAGACTGGCAAGGATCCTGCCACACCATCAGGGGCTGACAACTCACCCCCGCACGGTATGCCATACACCCAACGCCCTTTCCAGAGCCTCCTGTAACTTAAGGTTGAAAACATCTAAACCCACCTCATTTAAATGTACACCGTTGGGTCCGAAAAGAAAGTCATTGTGCCTAATCGTGATCCCACCGTTCAGTTGGACAAACTTTGATGTAGCCCTGTTAATTTTTATTCAGACTTTTTCTATTGCTTGAGTGGACCTTGCCCCCCCGCCATTTTTGTCTTGGGATAATTTCCGACCAGATCAAAATTAGGCCCTTAAATACTGACCAGAGACGCAAGCAGTCTCTGCGTATATTTTTTATCAGAGCTCTCATAGGGCAGCGCCCCACATCATTGCCCCCTGCGTGTAATAATATTATTTTAGGCTGGCCCCTAAGCTTGGCTTGTTTAATGGCGAGAGGCACCACCTCCCCCCATGTGAGTCCCCTGCTACCCAGCCAGGTGACGGTTATGTACTTCTGCTAGAAACCTAATTGTTTCCCATTGCACCGCACCCTAGCTCTCCTTTCGGCCCAGTATACAAATGAATGCCCTGGGCAGCAATTGGCGGTGTATCTATAATGGGAAATAAATGTACATCACTGACTATATTTGCTCAATTTGCAGCGGTCTTACGTAAGACCTGAACCTGTTAGATTCCCACCTTCCTATCTTCCTGATTGTCTCTTCACTCAATCCCCATCTTGCTGCCTCTGTCGCTGCCCCTATCCGAAACGAGTGACTGCCGTATTCCTCCCGTGTAAGTCCTAAACGCTTTAAGGCCGTTCTTAAGGAATGCTATAAATTGGTATCGGGAGAGTGCCGACCCATCCTCGTGTATTAGGTACGAACCATTGAGTTGTGGGCGTATAGTCTCGATTTCCCGGAAGCATTGCATCGGGCAGGTTTTCATACCCCTTACTTGGTATAGCATGATTTTAAGTGTACTACCTTTTGTTGTTTTGGGGTTCCTTATCGCTATGTGCAGCTCGCTCCCGACTGCTATGACATCCCGTGCTTGTATGCCTCCTTGTAAGGTCCTGTTGTTGCTAACTAACTCTGAGATTCTGAACTCTCCGTAGAAGGCCAATGAAAAGGCTAATCGGAACAGCGCGCGTTCGAATTAGGACTTTGCTATTGTGTTTAATTGGTCAAATAAGCCTTCCAGTATAGCTAAGGTTATGGGTCTTCTGCTATCCGATGTGTGTTTTCCTCTTCTAAAGCCTTTTACCGCCTGCCACACTAAGAAATTCTTTGTGTGATCTATCCAATTCATTGCTTTAAACATGAAGCTTAGGGCCGCTAATGTCTTGTCTTCCTGACTAACCGATACTCTCTTATTGAACATTGTAACTATAAACATAATGGTCAGCTCTAATCTATCTTTGTCACTACTTATCTTTCCTACCTCCCGTTCTAACCCTACCCATTCCTTCCATATCCTATTGTAACTATTCCACGTTGACGGTGATAGTGAGCCCTTGATCCACTCTCGCATACCTTCTAAGTGAGCCGCCACATTAGTTGTGGACAGGTTTCTCCATATTCCTGCGTTGCTGGTACCAGCTGACGGAATTTGTCCAACTGTAACGGAGACAAAGTATCCGCAATTACATTCTTGAATCCTGGTATGTGCTTTGCCTTAAATAATATGTTCAGTCGTAAGCAACTTAACACTAACCTACGCAATAGATCTATTACTGGGGGCGAAGATGAGGTCAAACTATTTATCGCCTGCACCACTGACATGTTATCTGATTTAAATAGGACTGCTTTATTTTTTAGGTCGCTTCCCCAGAGTTCCACTGCAACCAGAATTGAAAACAGCTCCAGGAAGGCTAGGTTTTTCACCAGTGTTGACGACCGCTATTCAGCCGGCCATGGGGCTGCACACCACCGTCCTTGAAAATATGCCCCAAAGCCGACAGAACCCGCGGCATCAGTAAAGAGCTGAAGCTCTTCCAGACTCGCTACGTTTTCCTGCCAGTAGGTTTTGCCATTGAATGATGTTAAGAACTGTATCCAGATATCTAAGTCTGCTCGGATGCTCTGGGTGACTCTTATTAAGTGATGGGGTCTTTTTATTCCTGATGTTGCGATGGCCAGTTTTCGTGCAAAAACCCTGCCCATTGGCATTACTCGACATGCAAAATTAAGCTTGCCCAGTAACACCTGAACGTGCTGCAACGTGACTTTCCTAGAAGCCAGCACTTCATTGATTGTGACAATTAGTTTGGCCACCTTTTCTTTGGGGAGCCTACATACTTGATCAATGGTGTCTATTTCTATTCCTAGAAAACTAATGCAAGTGGTGGGGGCGACTGTTTTTTCGGGGGATAGGGGAATGCCGAATTGAGATGTCAGTTGGAATATGGCTTCTAGTAAAACTCCGCACCTATTCGAGTTGGGTGGTCCTACCACTAGGAAATTGTCAAGGTAGTGTATGACCGCCTTACCCCCTGTCTCCTGCCTGATCACCCATTTCAGGAAACTGCTAAACAGCAAACATGATATGGAACAACCCATCGGTAGTGCTCTATCGACGTAAAAACCGCCATTGAAGTAACAGCCTAGCAGGTGTTGTGACTCTGGGTGAACTGGCAGGAGTCGAAACGCTGCCTCGATATCGGTTTTTGCCATAAGTGCGCCTCGGCCTGCTGTCCTAACTAACTTGATTGCTTCGTCGAACGAGTTGTACGAAACCGCTGTTAGCTGGCTGTCTATCTCGTCATTCACCAACTTACCATGGGGATATAAGTGGTGAATCATTTTTTCTTTTTTTTTTTTGGGTACCAAGCCTAGTGGGGAGACTATTAAGTTTTTAATGAGTGGCGTTTTGAATGGGCCTGCCATGCGCCCTATTCGCACTTCTTTTTCTAATTTTTCTTGAATCAGTGTGGGTTGTTCTTTTGCTGACCTTGGGTTAGTGTAAGCTATCCTGGGCCCGACTGCCTTAGAAGGAATGTGAAAGCCGTGAAGGAAACCGTTGCGTAATAACTTGGCTTTTTCCGGGTATGGATACCTATCTAGCCAAGGGCGCATCGCCTCTATTTTCACTGGCGTCCGGCCCTTTTCCAAAGTCAGTTCGCCTGTTGTTGTTAAACCTTCCTCGCTTGAAGCATGTGTTTGCGGAATGTGGGCCGGAGCAGAAGGAGCATTCATGTCTAAAACGACACAATGCCCCCCACTTGCATTGGCTGTCATTGAAAAAAAAAAACCTTTCTTTGACCTGTGCTTCCTGTTGCCATGGGTGCCTCGCTCCCTCGAAAGGACTGGTTGGAGACCATGCCATAGCTTTGGAGATTCTTGTTGTTCATCATTCTCATCCAAAGGCCTATGTCTCTGTGTTCCCAACTAACCTCTTTTCTAACTGCCATGCGCTGACGGAACGCTTCGTCGTAGCGAAGCCAAGCCTGTCCACCGTATACCCTATGTGCTTCCCATATTCCGTCTAGGTAACAAAACAGGGAAGAGCAGTTGTTTGGGTGTTTTTCCCCAATTATGCTGGCCAGTGTTGTGAAAGCCTGCAGCCAATTACCAAAAGTTCTTGGTATGAGCCTGCTGCGGTGTTTTTCTTCATCTTCTTCTTTCTTGGCTTCACCGAGCCGCTCAAGTTTTTCTAGATTAAACCTGTCTAGGGGAAGTAGTGAGAAGATGTCTATGTAATCTTTTCTCCATATTGTTTTCCTTACCTCCTGTTTTAAATGCACTCCTTCGAAGCATAGGTAGGTATGCCCCTTTGCTGAGTCCGCTATCGCGCCCGCGCGCTGGCTTGATTCTCGGGGGGGTTGCTGGTGCTACTGCCTGTCCGCTGACCTGATTGGTGTTATCTACCGTGGGCGGATTGGTTTCTGTTCCGTTGCGTACCTACTGACCCTTCCTGACTGACGCCCCTAAGGTTGCTATTCCTTGCCGCTAGTTGTGTTACGTCTAAATCTACTCTGGTCGTTACTCTTTGATTTTCCCTTGTTATATGTCCTGTGCTGCTACCTTCAAGTTGAAAAATCATTTGCCTAAGAGTTGACACTAACGAGCCGATGGCTCCCCCTGTTCCTGGCGCTGTTGCGTTTTGTTGGTCATGTAGTGCAAGTGTATGTGCGTGGGTACCTGTCTCCAAAGAATGAGCTGTCTCCGTGGTTGCTTGTTCCCTGGGAACATGTTGCGATAGGTTTTCGCTGTAGTTCGACGTCCTGACCTCTGAGGTCGGTGGTGTCCCTTGGCTTGCCGCTCCTGACTCGCTCTGTAGAGAGAAAGACAGAGAAGGGGCATACCTGGCGCTGACAGCCGCTGGTGCGCTTGGTGGGGCTTGCCCATCCCTTGCCGTGCTTCTATCGGCCCTGTCTGGTCCACCCTAGGTGCCATTGTGATACCTGTCCCCCAATTCCCTTTGCCTGCTGTGCTAAGTTACCTGCCCTCCCAGGTGAGGAGGAGGTGTGGCCGCGCCAGGCCTCTATTTCAGGGGGTGTAGGGGCACTGTCCCATTCCCTCCCATCAGGCCCTGCAGCCAGTAGTGTAGTCCCGGCCTGTTCCCTGCCCTCCGGTCCAGTGTCGGCTCTGCTTGTGGGGGGAGTAGTACTCACTGCTGCGCTGTGCTGGGTCACATGTTGCCGGGCCCGTCCTCTCTGCATGTTCAGTTTTCCAGTCGCGGCTGCCGTGTGTGCTAATTTCCTAGGGGCCTTCCCTCCCGTCCGTTTGTGTTTCCGAACCCTGAAGGAGGAGGCCGCCGCATCCGATGGACCTTCCCCTGCACGACCTCTCGCTGCAGCTGTCGGGCTGGTGCTCCGCTCTCTCCGCCTCTGTTTCGCCGGTGGGGATGGGCTCAGCCGCTCCAGGGGGATGCTTCTCCTTGCTCTGGCTGGTCACATGGAGTTGGTTGCGGTCGATCCTTGGAGCACAGCATGGATCCATTCTTCTCCTCGGTTCTCTGCCTCTGTCCTCAGCGATGCCAGGAGTCCTTCCAGCACAGACATGGCGGGTGGTCCGTTCGTCCTGAGCTGTCGGCGGGAAAGGTGCCTGTTCCAATCACTACCCTATTTCTATCTTTTCTGACCATCCCTAACTACTACCAAAAAACTATCCAACCCCTTAGTCCTGCCCACTGGTCATGTTACCACCACCTACTCTCTGCGCTTGGTGGTCTGGGATTTTCTATGTGGAGAAAAGTAGTGTAGTGAAGGCAGCCAAAGAGTTAATACATTAGGCAATAGGCTTTTTAAATCAATTTCCTTCTGAAAAATATACACATTATTGATTTTCTGGGATATGCATGGTTCTGGGGGCATGAAGGAAAATGATCCCTGCCCTGCATAGCTCAGGATTAATGAACCAAACAGAAATATTGATTTGGAGGCTTCATAATCTAACATTGACATACTTCTCCAATACACCAATTCCTAATTTAGCTGCGTGAGAGGAAAGGGTCCATGTCAAATTAACAATTTCTAGTTATTAAACTGCCCTGATCTATACAAAATAGGGAAAAAGAAAAGTTAAGCAAACTAGCTGACAACCCCTCAAATTTTACATTTAGTCAGGTTTATGACTGTTCAGATTCATGTCCAGACAGCTATAAAAACAAACATCTGAGATGAGAACCATGTAGCTTTGACAGAAAAAACAAGCTCTATTAAGCTGGGTACACACGATGAGATATTTCGGTCCGATCGACCGTTCAGTGTATCGGTCGATCGGACCGAAATTATCGCATCCGAATGTGCCCATGTCCGATCGGACGAAAGGACGATCGGACAGGGTGGAAAACCTCGTCCGATCGTGCGGTCCTCTATGGACCCCACGACCGGTCGCGGTGACTATCCGACGCGGCTGCTTTTGCCGCGACCGACAGTCCTTCCTCCTGGCCGACCGTTCGAAAGTATCGAACGGTCGGTCAGGAGGAAAAATCGCTAGGTGTGTACCTAGCTTTAGCAGAATACAAAGGCATCATAAACATTAATTAAATGACCTGGCACTTCTAACTGAACAGATAGTCATTGTAAAAGCAGCCTGGTACTCTCTCAGGCTGTTTTTTTGAACTGTAAGTGACCCCACAGTGCCAATGTTTACACATATTTCAAACTGTGATGGAGTTGTTATATCAACATTTGCACAATTCACTGTATGATGAAATACACATCAAGTATATATGGTTATATGATTATACGAGATTCAGAACAGAATGCTGGGGAAATAACTTGACTTAGATGATGAGGTTGATTTATTTGTTGTATAGCTTTAACCAATTAAAATATATAGATTTGTCCAGACTACTTGCCATTGAGTGTGGTTCTCCAGGCATCATAAAACATTCCTAGCCACATACAACACACCCTTGGTTGTCCAGCCTTTCATGACACCAATGTTGGCATTAAACAAAATACATACTGCCGCTGACTAGTTTCATTCAGCAAAACTTAAACTTAAAACCAGAGCCAACTACAGACTGGTTTTGGCTTTATTGAGCCATCATCAGTGTAGTGTAGGCCTCTGGATATGCAGTGTGAAGCGCCTATAGACAGACATCACCAATAAATTAAATAGGATAGGGAGATTGTGGTGACGTCTGTCTATAGGTGCTTCACACTGCAAAACCAGAGGTCTGCACTACACTGATGATGGCTTAATAAAGCTGAAACCGGTCTGTAGTTGGTGCTCTGGTTTTGCATTTAGCTTGTGGAATGCTGTAAAAGTCTTTTTAAAGATATAGCTTTATTTTCACACATAACGATAAAGCCCTGATACCGTCGGATCCGACAGTATCGGGGCTTTAGTATAGTATTTGAGGTTGAATAAAGACATACGTCCATCCAGTCCAACCCATCTAGCAATATCCTCATTTCCTGCCTAACTGTTGATCCAGAGGAAGGCAAAAAAAACCCCACCAAATTTATGAAGGGGGAAAAAATTCCTTCCTGACTCCAAGTGGCAATCGGAAATTTCTCTGGATCAACTCTACTTTATGTATCAATACCAGTAACTTGCAACATTCCTTGTTTGCAGAAACTCATCCAGCTTTTTTTTTAAACTGACCAATGAACCTGCCATTACAACGTCCACTGGAAGACAGTTCCATAGCTTTACTGTTCTCACAGTGAAAAACCCTTTCCGAGCTTGAAGCCTAAACCTTTTTTCTTCAAGTCTTAAGGGATGTCCTCGTGTCCTTTGACATGTTCTATTGGTGAACAATGCCCCAGATAGTTTATTGTATGGCCCGTTAATGTATTTATCCACAGTAATCATATCCCCACGCAAGCACCTTTTCTCCAGCGTACGTAATTGTAACTTTTCCAGTCTCTCTTCATATTCAACTCCCCCAATCCCCTTATTCATTTAGTTGCCCTTCTCTGAACCCTTTCCATTTCAAAGATGTCCTTTTTGTACACAGGATTCCAAAATTGCACTGCATATTCCAATGAGGCCTTACCAATGCTTTGTAAAGAGGGAGAATTACATTTTCCTCCCTTGAATCCATACCTCTCTTTATACAAGACAATACCATGCTGGCTCTGGCTGTTGTCCCTGGCACTGCTTGCTACCTTTAGTTTGTTATCCACCCAAACTCCAAGATCCCTTTCCAACAGGGATTCACTTAACACAAAGCCATTTATAGTATAATAGCACAAGTATTTTTAATCCAAAATGCATCACCTTACATTTATCAACATTGAATGCATCTGCCACTTACAGCCCCAATGTGATAATCTATCTAGATCCCCTTGCAACGATTGCACATCCTCTGAAGTTTTTAATGGTCGACAAAGTTTTGTGTCGTCAGCAAACACAGAAACCTTGCTGACAATACCCACTCCAATCATTAATAAAGATTAAATAGAACTGCCCCAACACGAAACCCTGTGGCACCCCACTTAGCACTTTAGTCCATAATGATGAAGCCCCATTAACACTACTCTCTGCATCCTATTAATTAACCATTTTTCTATCCATGTACAAATGTACTCCCCAGACCAACAGCCCTTAGCTTATACATCAGTCGCCTATGGGGACTGTATCAAAAGCCTTTGCAAAATCCAAGTAACACATCTACTGCTATACCAGAGTCTAAATTTCTACTTACTTCCTCATAAAAGCCAAGCAAGTTAGTTTGACAAATCTATTCCTCCTAAATCCATGCTGGTTACTACTTATAGTGTCAGTCCTTGAAACATACTCTGAACATGTTCCCTTATTAAACTTTCCAGTATCTTCCCCACCACTGAAGTTAAACTTACAGGCCTGTAATTACCCGGCTGTGAACGACTACCCTTTGAATATTGGAATAACATCAGCCTTTTTCCAATCCAGAGCACACCACCGGACATGAGGGAATCAGCAAAAATAAGAAACAATGGCCTAGATAAACTGAACTTAGCTCCTTAAGTACCCGGTGTATTTTATCCGTCCAGGAGATTTATAATATTAACCTTATTTAGTTTCTTTCTGTACCATATCTTCGGTTAACCAAAGTGAACTTGAATCTTGTATACCTTTATTGCTACTATACTCTATGATATCTGTACTTGGATCTTCTATAGTGTATACAGAGGGAAAAAAATTATTCAAGACATTTGCTTTATCGCCATCCTCCGTAACTAACTTTCCCCATTAATTAATGGTGCCACATTCTCAGTCCTCATCTTCTTACTATTAATATACTTAAAAAAATGTTTAGGCTTAGTGATGCTTTCTTCACTATCCTAACTTCATTATTAATTTTAGAGCTAGTTTGATTGCTTTCTTACACTCCTTGTTACAATTTTTATACTCCCTAAAGGCCCTTTCGTTCCTCGCCTTAAAGATTTTAAATGCCTTTTTCTTCCTTACCATTTCCTCTTTACATCAGAATTCAGCCACATGGGCGCGGATTTATTTTTTTCATTATTTCCAAGGGTATAAATTTAGATGTGAACTGGCTTAAAATCCCCTTGAAAACATCCACTTCTGTCAGTACCTTTACCTGATAATATATTATCCCAGTTACATTCTGAAGAGCTGCTTTAACCTGGGAAAATTTGCTTTCCTGAAATTAAATGTCTTTGTTAACCCAGCGCACTTTTCCTTTCGATAACAAAGTCCAATGCCACTATTTCATGGTCACTATTCCCTAAGCCTCCAGTTACCTTTATATCTATAATGCGCTCCACAATGTTAGATATTACCAGATCCAACAGAGCTCCTTTCTAGTAGGAACCTCAACCACCTGTGAGGAAAATTACCTGCAGCAAATTCAGGAACTCATCGCCTTTTTCTGTGATGGGCAGTTTCACACCACACCAATCAATGTCGGGTAATTGAAGTCCCCCATATGAGCACACTCCCCAAACTTGCAGCCCTTGCCAACTCATATGAAGTGGCTCTACCTCCTCTCGCTAGCATTTGGCGGCTTATAGCAGACACCAACATGACATTACCCCCTTTCCTGTTGCCTAATTCCACCCATATTGCCTCCACTTTATCTCCATATCACCAGTTATCTCTTCTTTTAAATTTGGCTTCAATTTCTTTTTAACATAAACACATACTCCTCCCCCTTTCCTTTTTTTTCTGTCCTGCCTAAACAAGGCATATCCTCTTATATTTACAGCCCAGTCGTGAGAACTGTTCACCCCGTTTCTGCTATACCTATTACATCATACTTTTCATTCAATGCCATCATTTCCAATTCACCCATTTGTCAGCCAGGCTTCTCGCATTTGCAAACATACATTTAGATTATGATCCTGTAATTTATTCGTACACTTTGATACACATTCCTCCTATCCCCTATGCTAGCCCCCACCCCACCCCCCTTTCCGCCCACCCTGGCCTATCTACACCCTGCTTTCCTCCTGGACAATCTATCCCAGTGAGACTGCTAATACCCTCCCCCCCAAACCTAGGCTTTATCGTTAGTGTGTGTACCCAGCTTTAGTGGTATGGCATGCCCTTTAAATCAATTAGGGGTGGAGGGATATATATATAGTATAGTAAAAACAAGGGCTATAATAACATTTAGCTATATATCTTTACTATAGCCCATCAGTTTGGGGCAATCTGTGTAAAGCATCTAGCATCTGGGTTTTCAGTATCTTTGTAATGTTAATAGACATGAAAGAGAACAGGAATAGAAAAAGGGCAACAATAGCTTGTGTTGAAATAGTAGGAGAAAAAAACTACAACGGAATAAAGTTTCATAACTAATTGCTAAACATTAAATGGTAAATATAATCTTTATTCAATAAGCATAAATATTGTATGAATATGATGCATAATTGATTCCAAATGCTACAAATTAACATTGCTATAAATTGGAATGTAACACATTCAGACTTAAAATGTGATTCCAGCAAAAACCACATCTTAGTAATATAGATAATAAGATTTATAAAGGACTCAAGCCACCAAGCTCGGCTATTGCCAGAAGTAATTATTTTGTTTAGAACAGAAATCAGGATGTTTCCGCACCCAAGCTGAACAAAGATTTCATCTTTCAACCTTTGTTTAGTTGTTGAGCAAAAGCTGAAGGACGTTTGGTTTGTGCCTTTGATATAAAACTTGACAGTCCAATGAATATACAGTATAGCCAGTATATATATATTATATATATATATATATATATATATATATATAAAAGGACTGATCCAATAATCCAATATTTTTAAATTTTTATTCAAGATGCAGCTAGAATGTGCAGTACATCAATAGTATATTAACTGGCAAGGAATTTACTGCATTATAAAACGTTAAAGAGTGTTGATTATTACATATATGCTGATTAATTGTTCTGATAGCACTTTAAAGGGGAAATATGGTCTCAGACAAGTTGAATTTAAATGAAAGGCCAGTTTCCTACCTTTAAAACCAGCCATCAACCACCTCTCTACATGCTCCACAGCCCAAGATATAAAGACATTACAGACCAGAAAGTTAATGGGTGGGAGGATAACATGTGGAAGTCCCTCCCCTTCCTGCTGTCTGAAGATTCCCACATTGAAGGTAAGGGAATTTACAGACCGATCCTCCCACTATGTGAAAACAGCCTTTTCAGGCAGAGTTCTCACATAGTTTTCTGTATGGGGGTGGAGGTTTGGGTCTGAGTGGGAAGGGGGCCACAGCACCCGCAAGTGGGTGGAGCTATGGACCTGTGAGTGGCCGGAGCTATGACAACCGCTAGTGGGCGGCACTATGACACCCGCAAGTGGGCGGGACTGCAACACCCATGAGTTGGTGGGGCCGCTGCACACCCGGGGCGGGCCAAGTGGGGCTGTAAATGGAAGTGCAAAGGGGGGCCTGCAAGGGGAGGAGCCAGGGGGCTTGTAAGAGAAGGAGAGCTGCAAGGGGAAGAAATGCGAATGTGACATGGTTTCAAAGCAGGAAGTGCAGGGGATCTGGTGATGCTGCTGCCATATATATCACATCGCAAGGTCCCTCCAAGGGGAGGGGGTCCCAGTTCGAGCTGCGGGACCCCTTAAGCCCCAAAGGGCCCTTGTCAGGGCCACAAATGTCCTTGTAAGGACCCAGGAGGGGGTCCCAGTTTCGAGCTGCGGGACCCCTGAACGTCCGGCTGTGTTGACAGCCGTTCGGCAATCGACGAATGGCCGGGGATTTTCGGAGGCAGCGGTTCGATTTTTGCAGAATGCTCGAAAATCCTCAAACTTTCAAGGATTATCGAAAGCGGTACACGGAAACCGGCACGGACACGTTCCCCAGATCATCTCCCAGGTCCCAGGGGCCTGTTAGGTAAGTTTACACTACAATATTTCGAAAAGTTAATTCAAACTTTCCGAACTATTTAACCCCCCATTGACTTTCAAACTTTTTTAGAAGTTCAAACGTTCGAAAACGGAACGAACTTTCAAAAGTTCGGCCATCTCTAGCTGCATCTCAGCCAATCACGAAGCGGCTGACGGTCCGGCCCCGTGCTTGCAGTTTCATGCAAACAGAGGGCTGTGACAGTTCGCCAGTGAAAAGAGGTAATGTAAGTAATGATTGGGGGAGTTTCTGCACAAATAACTTTAGCGGTTGGGGCTGGGGGAGGGAGCCCTACACTACAGAAAAATATTTTAAAAAGGCGTGGACATGCCCTTTAAAAGCAAAACAGACACAGCTAATTTTTATTCCCCCCTCCCTATGAATAATAGAACACCCGGGGTACACAGTCGAACTTACCTTATCGCCACTTCACTCGCAGTTCCATCTGCACCGACAGCCGCGTTGCCCGATCGCGCACCTATCTTTTGTATTCGTGCACATGCGCCAAAGATAGGCGCTTGGTTGGGCAGCGCGTCAAAGGGAGGTGGGAATAAGCATTCTTACCTCCCTGTGAATAATAGAAACATATGGAAAGTAGTAAAAAAACACAAGTTTAGTGTTCCTTTAACATTTATTCTAATTTGATAATGTAATAAATATTATTGTTTATATTAAAAAAAAAAAAAAAGAAATCTGTGTATCTGGGCACTTTAATAAAATGATGGTAACCCAAAAACCATTACAGCATGGTCATTGTGCTATCCTGTTATTGTCTAACTATGAGCTGTACATTTGGCTAATAAATAGAAAGCCAGGATACTTGTTGCATTGGATCATATAAATAACATTTCTGGATGAGCAGCAGTGTTATCCTTTAATGGTGAAGGTTTCTTTGTCATGTGCAGTGTTGGTTGATTCATTTAAGGAATGTAAGCTATGATATCATATAAATGAATCAACCAACACCGCACATGATAAAAGAACCTTCACTATTAAAGGATAACACTGCTGCTCATCCAGAAATGTTGATTATATAATCCAATGCAACAAGTGCCCTAGTGCAGGTTATATTGGGGAAGCAGGACAAGAATTACATAGTTACATAGTTACATAGTAATTAAGGTTGAATAAAGACAGACGTCCATCAAGTCCAACCTATTCACTTTTTTTTTTTAACCCTACCTAACAGTTGATCCAGAGGAAGGCAAAAAACCCCAGCTAAAAAGGGGGGAAAAATTCCTTCCTGACTCCAAACGGCAATCGGAAAGTATCCCTGGATCAACCAGATCTATATGCTTTAATACCAGTATTTCTCAATATTTTTTAGTTTTAGAAACTTATCCAGGCCTTTTTTAAAGTTATTCAATGAACTTGCCATTACCACATCTGCTGTAAGACAGTTCCACAGTTTCACCGTTCTCACTGTAAAGAAACCTTTCCTAACCTGAAGATGAAACTTCTTTTCTTCCAACCTTAAAGGATTAAGCCAGAGAATGAATAACCACAGACATACTATAAAAATCCATGAAAACAAACCCAATTTCAAGGATAACAACACCCCCGGCACACCAATTGAACACCATTTCACACACAAAAATCATTCTAATATGGACATTTCAAAAACACCCAGAAAAGGGAAACCTTTCAGCTCAGAATGATCCCCTTATTTAACACTAAACAAATTGGTCTAAATAAGGACATGGGATTCCTCAGCCACTATCAAGAATATCTTTGATCCACTCTCAGTTCCACTATCTGCTTCTACCTCTCCTGTATCTTGCTAATTACTTTCACTAATTATGTCCAATTTATAGTTCCCTAGTGTTTACTTTGTTTTTATTGTTTTACTGCTTATAGCTTTGTTATTTAGTACTAGCAGAGTACCCAGTGTTGCCCAGTTTTTCTAAAGATCCAGCCCGAACCTGCATCCAAATTCAACTTTCTAACCTGACCCACAAATCTGGTTAACTTTGGAGTGCCTGACACAATGCAGGATTCTAGAGCAGATCTCATCCCCAATTAACATACCTCACGACATTTGGGGGGCTATCGTTGTGGGATATTGCAAAATGTCCAAATTTGAGGGCAAATGATGTTGGCATTTACCCTAAAAAATAAATGAATGTGAGGTGTTGCACCCCGTTGCTAAAGGGGATGTTAATACGCATCTACTTCCCCTTTAATGCGTATTTTACCAACTACCCTTTTAAGGCATATCCCACCAACTTCCTCTTAATGCGTATTACACCAACTACCCTTTTAAGGCTTATCACACCAACTTCCTCTTTAAGGCAAATCACATAAATTTTCCCTTTAAGGCATATCACACCAACTTCCCCTTTAACGCATATCACATCAACTACCCCTTTAACACATATCAAACCAACTTTCCCTTTAACGTGTATCACATCAACTTCCGTTTTAAAGCATATCACATCAACTACCCCTTTAAGGCATATCACACCACCTTCCCCTTTAAGGCATATCACACCAACTTCCCCTTTAACACGTATCACACCAACTTTCCCCTTAACGCATATTGCATCAACTACCCCTTTAACATGTATCACACCAACTTTCCCATTAACATTTATCAAACCAACTTACCCTTTAAGGCATATTGCACGCAACATACTCTTTAGCACGTATCGCATCAACTTCCCCCTTAGAGCGTATCGTATCAACTCCCTCTTTAGCACATATTGCCTCAACTTCCCCTTTAGAGAGCATCCCATCAACTTCCCCATTTAATACATATCGCATCAACTTCCCCAGTAGTATGTAGGACCATATTATGTCAAACTCAACTTAGACATGCCTGGACACGACCTCCACCCCCCTGCCATAGAGATATCTAACATAAAATGGCGGTGGCGAGTCGCACAAAATGGCCGCTAGGAATGCGATTCGCGCAAAATGGTGGCTAGGACTTAACAACAACTGAAATATTGGGTCTATAGCTAAGATACTTAAAATGGCGGACATGGAATTATGGGTACGCTGTCACAAACACGCCCAGACATGTCTGCTCTTGCGTTCAAAACAGACATGCCTGGACACGATGCCCCTGCCATAGAGATATCTAACATAAAATGGCGCGCGGTCGCGCAAAATGGCGGCTGGTAATCACAACAACTGAACTATTGGCCGCACTATAACACAGCAACTTAAAATGGCGGCCGCATCTTACACAAAATGGAGAATGCTGGGGGGGGGGTGGCTACTCAAGGCTGTGGATGGTTACATATCGATGATGTCAGCTTGGAATTCCAGGAATGCAAGCCTGACGTCATAGGGGGGAGGGACAACTGTCAACTTGACGAGTGGCTAAGCTCCACCCCTAGGGGCAGGGCACCTGTCAAGTTGAGTTTGACATAATATGGTCCTACATACTACTTTCCCCTTTAGCAAGAATCACATCAACTACCTCTTTAGCGCGTATTGCACCAACATCCCCTTTAGCGCATATCGCATCAACTTCCCCTTTAACAATGGGTAAAGACATCTCACATTAATTTATTTTTTACTGCAATCAATCATTATTGACACACAATGTCCCCCAGAAAACACAATATTCTTGCAAAAATGACACATGGAAAAGAAAGGTGAGTGAAAAGTTGTGTACGTATCCTTTAATACTGGGGTTTCAGTAGTTTGTGGGGAAAAGAGATACAAGGTGTGAAGTAAAATGAACCCCTTACAGTGCAGTTGGTTTGCAGTGTGGGCAGTGTCATCCCATTCACAGCTGTCATTGTCTTTCATTAAATAAAACTACACATTTCCTTTGCCACCTTCTCTGAACTCTGCACCAGACTGCTGAAAACTGTGATCTCCATTGGTAAATGCCTGCCCAACCCCCAGTGCAAGAGACTTATCTTAGATTGGTCAGTTTACCTCTCAATCTTGACTTTGGGCAAACCACAAGTGAGAGGAGGTGACTGAGTGTGTGGTCACATGACAATGCTACATCACATGGTCTGCTGCTCCTTATAATTGACAGCTCTATCGTCCTATCACAGCAACAACAGTACAAACTGAAAAGCATTGCACTGCCCTGAACAATCTGTGATATTTGGAAGGTGTGCAATTAACTTGATTCAGCACCAGATGGCAACACACAGGTTAATTAACTTTAAAAATGTTGATAAAGGAGGGTACAGAGGCATTTTTAAAAGTTGTAAAGTAACCAATGCTTTTCCCCAGGTCCTTATACATAAGTGTACCAAGTCTCATGAAAATTGTCCCAACTGTTTTAAAGTTTTTCTGGAACATACAAACATACATACACACATACATACATACATACATTGACTTGAGATATATATATATACACGGACACAAACATTTTAATCATCTTAATAATTTTTATGATTAATAACATTTGAGCACTTTATAATGCACGGTAACACTTTAACTTTATAGCACTTTAAAATAAATTTAATTATTGATACTTTTTTAAAACACATGCTGATCTGGATAGTTCAGCTCACTAGGAGTTAATTACTATGTTGTTCACTACCAAGTATGTAAATGTTGTTCACTACCAATTATGTAAATGTAATTGAGTCATCACAGAATGATTTAAATAGACACAGTGTGTGTATGATTATTTAGCTTGAAAAAGGTCATAAAACACGACCGAAACGTCGCTAACTACACAAAATGTGTGAATAAAAGTCTTATTTTGGATTAAATGAAGCCCTTTTGTGTGCACTGACTTCAATCAAATACATTTGAAACTCTCACCAGTAGTACCAAGGCAATAATACTTGTTGAGTGATTGCCTAACCATACCCCAGATATATATATATATATATATATATATATATATATATAGATTGCTTGACCTGAAGAAGAGAGATGTGTATCTCTTAAAAGTTTGTCTGTAAAAATGAACTTAGTCCATAATAAAAGGGTATTACCTTATCCTACAGTACGCATATTTTTAGTTTATTAGATTTCACATATGGTAAAATAATATGTAGCATTTTATTAGAGGGATGAAATATAAATCTTTGTATCAGTGCAGCATCTGGCACAAGAAGGCAGTTTAATAATCAATGTTTCATTTCAAGAGGTCAATATACAATCACTATACGTGTAGGCTGCACATTTATAGTCCCAGTAACAAAAAATAAGAACACGTTTCCTTGCTGTAATGCAGAGTTGATGTTTTCATGGTCCTAGAACCAGTAACAGCAGCTGCTATGGACATTCTATTGCAGATGCTGATGCTGGTATGAAAAGTAATTCACAAATGCAAGATAGCCATGAATTTACCACTCTTAACTGTTATAGATACTATAATGTAATTTTACCCTTCCCTGGTTTATTTGGTTGCTTAATGGCATATTTGTGCAACCACTGTATTTCATGGTAGTGAATTGTTTAAGGAATACCTTATAGAATAAAATAAATAGTAAATAAATGTACAGGCAATTTTGAGTATACTTTACAATTGCATATTTATTAAGATAATGAAATAGTCCTTAAAGAAAATTAATTTTCCCAGCGGGGCATTTTAGGAACTAGGACAGTTGAGGACGGCTGGACCTTTGAAACTCATTTTATCTCTTATAAACATTATTTTAAAATGGCTTAAAGTTACCACTTTATATAAAGAATTTAAATTTATAACCCAGGTATAGGGATAGACTAGAACTTTATGAGTTCAGATGTACTCGAACTATTCGAACTAGTTCGGGCTCGCGGCTGCATTTTCAGTAATTATTGAATTTACGTGCCGTTCGTGAACCCTAGAATGTACCATTCATTTTGGCTAACCTTCGGATGTCTCGTTCGCTATTCCTAGGAAGTATACTTTGTTTTCGTCAACCCTTGAATGTACCGTTTGCTAACCCTAGGAAGGATCGTTCGTTTTCGCTAACCTCGGATGTACCGTTCGCTAAGCCTAGCAAGGATCGTTCGCTAACCCTCCAATGTACCGTTCGCTAACCCTAGGAGGGATCGTTTGTTCGTTTTCGCAAGCCCTCGAATGTACCGTTCGCTAACCCTAGGAAGGATCGTTTGTTTTTGCAAACCCTCGAATGTACCGTTCGCTAACCCTAGGAAGGATCATTCGTTTTCAATAGTCCTCGAATGTACCTTTGAATGTAGCTTGCGCAAAACCCTACAATTGCCGCCTGTCTTCAGGAAGTGTTTTAACAAATTTTGGTGACAGTGACATGTTCCCCAGACCATTTCCCAGGTTCCACAGCCATTTACAGTAAGTTACCATTGTTAGTTTAGCTGTTAATCACTCTGACTTTTTGAACTATTTGACTCTCATTGACTTTAATGGGTCCGTTTTCAAACTTTCGAACTTTCCATATAGTTTGAAAGTTTGAAAACGGACCGAAATTACGAAAGTTTGGCCATCTCTACTGAGGATATTTAAATCGTTTGAAGTGCAAATGGTGGAACAGAGCACAGGAAAAAAAAGAGATGAGACAGATGAGACAGGAACAAAATCAGGAACAGAGCCAAGGGTCATACACAGGAAAGTCAGTCAGCCAAATGTGGTACAAGGAATGAAAAAAGAGACATGGTCAAGAAACAGGCAGAGGTCAGTTAAGCCCATAGAGAAGTGAAATTTATATTTAAAATCTATATATATAAAACTCAATGTATGTGTGTATGTGTGTTTGTATGTTCCAGATAAACTTCCAAATGGCTGGGACAATTTTGGTAAATGGGAGATTCATGCAATACGCATTAAAGGGGAAGTTGATGCGATACACGCTATAGGGAGAGTTGATGCGCTGCACGCTAAAGGGGAAGTTGATGCCATACACGCTAAAGGGGAAATTGATGTGATAGGCACTAAAAGAGAAGTTGATGCAACACGCACTTAAGGGGGAGTTTATGCAATACACGCTTAAAGGGGGAGTTAATGTGATACGCGCTAAAGGGGAAGTTGATGCGAAACACGCTAAAGGGGAAGTTGATGCGATACACGCTAAATGGGAAGTTGATGCGATACGCACTAAAGGGGAAATTGATGCGATACGTGCTAAAGGGGAAGTTGATGCGATACGCGCTTAAGGGGAAGTTGATGTGATAGGCACTAAAGGAGAAGTTTATGCGAAATGCGCTACAGGAGAAATTGATGTAATAGGTGCTAAAGGAGAAGATGATGCGATACGCGTTAAAGGAGAAGTTGATGCAATACCTGTTAAAGGGGAAGTTGATGCGATAGGCACTATAGAGGAAGTTGATGTTACATGTGCTAAAGGGGGAATTAATGCGATACACACATTAATAGCAACATGCGCTAAAGGGGAAGTTGGTGCGATATGCCCTAAAGAGGAAGTTGGTGCGATATGTGTTAAAGAGGAAGTTGGTGTGATACGTGTTAAAGGAAAGTTAGTGTGATACATGTTAAAGGGGTAGTAGATGCAATATACATCAAAGGGGAAGTTGGTGTGATACTGAATCCTCCATTGTGTTGCCCCCCTGAATTTTACCAGATGCAAGTTTGGGTTGGATCTTTAGAAAAACCAGGCAACGCTGGGTACTCTGCTAGTTAGGAATAAAGCATAAGCTGCCAAGACATAAATCCAAACACAGAATATACCACGAACAACAAGGCCACCCAACATCTATAACGGGTAAAGAAACAGGGGCATAGGGGTGTTTTGTAATATTTACAAATATGTATAATTCTTGGCATGCGTGTTTTTACATGTATGTGTATGCAGTCAGTGTTAAGTCAGCCCTACAGTCCACCAGCCAGACAACTCTCTGTTAGGCTGGGTACACACCAGCCAATATTTTCAGCCGACCGATTCCCGGCACTTTTCGGTCGATCGGCCGAAAATATTGGCTGGTGTGGGGCGAGCGGCCATGGCTGACATCGATTGTTCGTTCGGCCAAAACAGACGTGTTGGTAAATTCCGATCGATCGTGCGGTTCCCTATGGGACCGCATGATCGATCACTCGCAAATTCGCCCGCGGACGAATTTGCCGCAACCAACGGACATTTGTCCCGGCCGAGCGCTTGCTTGGTCGGGACAAAAAGTCCCTCCATGTGTACCCAGCCTAAGTTATCAATAGTAGAATTCATGCAGATTCCTTTCTCTAATTTAGCACTTCACATCTGCTGTAATGCGTTTGATGGGTCAGTTAAATAGAAGCCTTCCTTCTTTCAATATTGTAATATCCTTAACTCCCCAAGACCCATCTGGGTGCTGTTATTTAAATGTAAGTTACCATTTGGCCAGGTATGGTTATCTCCAACAAGCTTTTTACATATAAGTGCTTTCACTAGCTCTATAAATGTAATGGGAAGACAATAAAAAGAAAGTTATGTACCATGCAGGATATTGCCTTCCTCAGCATTATAAAAATGGACTCCCTCCCTAAGTGGCCATCCAGTCTTCTTAATGATCCAGGAAATGCATTATGTAATCATAATACCTGCCTTGCAGAAACACTTTTGTATCATAAAAAGAGCATAATGTTCAAATTAGCAGCTATACGCCTGTTATAATTCACTGGCATTGTATGGAATTTTAATTTCCGATGGGTAATGTGTAATGTGCAGAGCCCTCTGCACAATTCTGCAAGACAATGTGCAAAATTTATAGCCGTATGGTTTGTTGTGTTAATTGTGTTCCATGAAAGTAATAAAAGTCCAATTAGATTTTAACCTTTTATTTTGCTTGCTTACTATGTAATGAGAATTAAATAAAACAGACACATGTATATTACTCACTGCCATTTTAACATAAGAAAATAATTTGTATTATTTATCATTATTCAATAAAATGAACATTGCATAAAATGAATATATTATTGTCCATAATGTTGAGACTACTCAATTTATGCCAGATAAGTAGGCCTGGACATGTAAATTCTTTCATCACACGTCTGTGCTGTCATTTGCGATTTTAGAATCCCTGCTGATCTGCTATATTTACAGTCTATCTTTCCGGTAGAGTAGAAATGGACTAGAACTCTAACTCGAACCCAATTTTGAATTGGATTTTATGAGTTCGAACGTAAGAAGACTTTTCAAATTTAAAAATTTGAATTTAAAATTTTTAAAATTTATAGAATTTGTGGAAAAAAGACATCCATGTGTCCCAAACTCACCAATGACAGCTATTTTTAGAAATGCCAGCTCCCTGGGTATAAAAGACAGCTCGACAGGTGTCTTGTGATTGTGATGTGTTACCCTTTCCCCACATTCCCTTGAATGATGCATACTCTGAGGGAGAGAAGCCAATATGGTGCAGCTATGTCTAAAAGAGCTAAGCTTGCCTGGCTCCTAAACAATGGTGACACACTGTAGTGAGCCTACTCTAACAATGGTTCTGCTGCTGTGAAGCATTACCCTTTCACATGCTTTCTCCTATATGATACAAACTCTGAGGGAGAGAGAAGCTAATGTGGTGTGGTGTATATCCAGAGGGGACAAGCCTGCCTGACTCCTCAACAATGGTGGCAAACTGCAGTGAACGTACTCTCTAACTCAATGGTTCTGCTGCTGTAAAGCATTACCCTTTCACCTGCTTTTCCCCATATGATGGAAATATGATGCAAATTACAAAAAAGGGCAAAGTATAGTGCAAATACATATACTTTTTAGGAAAAACTTTTTCATCTGGACCATTATGGTCTTGTCCTTGACCCAGCACCTGGGTTGATTCAGTTGCTCTGTAGAGATTTTAGCATGTTGGACCCATCCAACGACCAGTCAGTAGAAATTACTGTTAGGAACATACCACGTTAGTGTGCATTCTGCAAAGAAGAAGGACCGTTACAGAACCTGAAATGTCAGCTTACTAATGTCAACAGTAGGAAATAGCAAGGGGTATAAAGGAGGTAAGCAACGTGGAATCGTTGCCACTGCTTGCTGGGTATGGTTCCTCTTGTATAATAATGAACACCCCTTTTAAAGAGATTCAGAGACAGATTCTAGAAATATCGAATTTTTTAAATTTCCAGGATAAATATTGAATGTCGAATAAAGAAAGTAGTGCGCGTGTGAGGTGAAGTCCATTTGTTTCAAATTTAGGATATTTGTACATGTTCCACAGACCATTTCCCAGGTCCAAGAGCCATGTACAGAATGTTACCATTGCTATTTTAACATTATTTTATCCAAACTTTTTGAAATTTTTGTCCCATTTTTATTTCGGAATTTCAAATTTCTGAATTTTCGAATATCCAAAATTGGACTGGATTTTTGGAAGTTTGGCTACCACTTCTGTAGAGGTGGCCAACCCACCAGATTCTGCTGACACATGAAATACTGTTTTGGCATTAGATGTCAATTCCACATCAAAATCAGTTTCATTGATGAAATATCAACCACAAACCCAAAAAACTATTTTGCAGAAATACATTAGCACTGAAAAAAAAGCAGGTTCCTTGTGCCCAGCTACCTATGCATTATGCAGTAATGGTTTTTGCTTTAGACTTAAATAAAATGAGTAAATCCAAAGAAAAAAAGCAAATTTTCAACTAAATTCACAGAACTGACAGCTAAATAAAACCCAGCCGTTTTATCCACCCACAAAGCACAATCTGTTGCTTTTTTCAGCAATTTATAATTGTGTTTATGGCTCTTTTGCATAACTATTTAAACAATTTGTGCATTTTACATCCAAAATATATTCTATATTGCTGGACATTAATAAACACAATGTAATTTCTTTGGGGGACTGTAGTGTATTTGGAGGTTGCAGTCTATGTGTTTAGAGATTGCCACCTCCCTACATACAAGGCTTGTAGGCAACCCTATTGTTCCTTCCCTAAAAGACAAACCCTTTAAAATGAGCTTAGGACTTACCCAGTAACACTGTTCAAATCAATACAGTAGGTCAATCAAAGGCTTCTTTATTGTTTTGCAAACATTGTTATTCATGGATTATGAGCTGTATACAGGTATTCCACCCCTCTCACATATCGCTGGAGTCTCCCTCATTCTAGTGTGGTCTCCCGCACACCAGCGGGACGCCCCCGGAATGCCCCTAACTCCTTCTCCCACCACCCCTAGAATAATGGCCCCGTCTCTGCATGACATCACTCCCCATCCCCACATGACACCATGCCCCACTCACCACGCCCCCTTCTCCACCCTGCCCGGAAGCCTGAATGGGCAGGTGGGATGTCTGTGTATACTGTAGATACTGTAGATTATCCATCAATACTTCACAGCATGGACAGCTTTCTGTATCATTTATGACATTTCATTGAGATGGTGATTCATTAATAAATGTTTTTACTTGAAACACTAATGTTGAGTGTAGATTTATTGGAAATCCAAGACTCTTGTCATACACATATCCCATATCCCTTATTAATAATAAGAACTGGGTAGAAGCTCTGCCAGACCTAAGTTATAGTTGTTAATGGAATAGTTCACTCGAAAATTGCCCGCTATAGTGGATTTTCATCTCTTCAGAGATGAAAAAACAGGACAGAATCAAGAAAAGATCCAACTATTACATGAAGCAAACTACCTTGTGGCACTCTATCACCAATATCCCATATAAATAAATATCTTAAGATAGGGAAAAACTATTCCTTAACCTACCATAAGAAAAGAGTCTAGAGACTGTTGGTCCAATGGTATACACTAAATTTATTAAATAACATATACATATAAACACATTGTGGCAACGATAAAACCCACAAAAAAATGCTGGGCCTGAAATAAGTCTAGGTGATGGGTACAATAAATAGAGTATAGATATATATATCACCTTGGGTATGGAATCACTATGCAGTCTGTAAGAAGTAACACTCTAGCCAGCAACCGCTAGATAACCATGTACCGATGATTAAAGTAAGTCGTAGGTGCGTCCATCTACTATACTTGCAAATAGTCTGGTGTGCATACAAAATATAATGGTCTCACCCAAAAGACGTCCGTTCCAAAATCCACTGAAGGTCCACTTACTCCCAGGAGGCACAGCAGGTGGCAAAGTCACTACATTAACAAACACCAGTCCAGCCTAAAGGCCGCACAAAAGTTTCAACAGCGGATGGATTAGTTCTCCCTCAGTAGGAACAAACTCAAAAGATGATGATATAGTCCATGCACAAGGTGAGATGCACTTACCTTTGTCCCTGACTCCTGCTCAGTGGATTGAAGAATGGGAGGTAAGGCATAGCTCCTTAACCTCCCGGGCTTCAATCAATACATTAAAGGAATAGTTCACTTTTCGAGTGGACTATTCCTTTAAGTTCGGTAATGGAAACCAGTGTAGGAACATCTGTCAATGCAGAGAAGCAGCCAATCTGAGGGTGAATCAGGGGAGAACAGTTTTACTGACTACCAGAATAGCAATCAGATTATAAGTTAGAGACTAAAGATGGGAACACACAGTACCAATCTGTCAAAGATGACATACAAAATCTGCAAGATTCTGTCTGTATTCTTTGACAGATGTAGTACACACAGTCACAATCATCCTCCCTATATGAACTATAAGGAGAATGTTCATGGCTGCCATACTCCATACAATTGTGTGTGACTCCCTTTATTTTAGTACAGGGGGCTGATCGCAGCCAAGGGAAATTTTTATGGTCAAAAAGACCATTTCTGATGCCAAACTTTCGTCTGCATCGGAAACAGACGTTCTGAACGTACACACATTAGCGATATAGGGCCAATCCCTATGGCGCAGACTTAAAAAAAATGTGGGTGCCATGCTAAAATGGGCACAAAATTTTAAAAATATGATTCAATTGTGTTCCGATCGAAATTCCACAGAACTGCTGCCAAAATGAAACGCACCAGTTTGTTTATTTCCACTAATAATGCACAACTCGCCCTCAGTAAAGAGGTAAAATTTCAAGACGTCCACTCCAACTTGAAAGCATTGAGGCTAAGGGGTTTTATTGAAACTCCCCAGGGTAAGGTATCAAAACAGCATTGTACATGGCAGACAGTTAGTGTTTGACCCCCCTACCTCTATTCAGGTTTCTTTATTTTCACATAAGTGGCCTCCATGACCCCTCTCTTGAACCAGTCATGTTCCTTTGCCAAGATGTTGACATTACAATCTTCAAAGGTATGTCCTTTTTCTTAAGATGCAGGTACACGGCTGAGTCCTGACATGAGGAATTGGCTCTTCTGTGCTGGGCCATACGTTGGTGCAGTTGCTGTTTGGTCTCCCCCACATACAAATCAGAGCACTCTTCACTGCACTGCGTATATGATGACGCCTTTCTTGTGTTTCGGAATTGTCTGCCATGTACAATGCTGTTTTGACACCTTACCCTGGGCAGTTTCGATAACACCCCTTAGCCTCAATGCATCCCCACCTTGCATTCAGAAGTTCCCTAACCTATTGTAAATCATTTTGGGGAGAAAATCCTCCAAATTGTACAGCAATATGAAAAGACAGTAAAGAAATTGGCAGACTACAGAAACCACCTGCACTTTAACCTCCGATGCAGACCACAAAGTTTAGTACCATGCAGCATACGTCTTGATTCCACTGGAAAATGCATCAGAGCCAAACAGATATTGCAAAAGGCTCAAACATAGCTCCTAAACGAAAAAGTGCGACATACAAATTTTACAGTTGATGCTTTAATGCACAACATCAGTTAACTAGAACAGAACCTGGCCTCACAGCTACCTGTCGGCAGCCTTAGCCAGTACTAAACCTCCTTCATCTAGCCTGACCACACAGAACAGAAGAGCCTTAACATCCCTCAAGAAAGATTCCCGTATTACCATTCTGCCAGCAAACAAGGAAAAATGCAGTGGTACTCAACATCTCAGACTACCATACTAAGGTTAAGGTGACCACACTCCTGGCCGATAACAACACATATGAGGCTTTAACAAGGGATGCCACCAGCCACTGCAAGAAAAGGTCATAGACTTACTACAACAGCTTCAAAAGGATAAAGCCATTGATCGATCAATGTATCATTGCCTCACCCTGGTGAGACACATCCATATATATATGGACTTCCAAAGATACACAAGGAAGGGGCACCACTAAGATCTATAGTCAGCAGCATCAACTCTGTAACATACAAAGTAGCAAAATACCTAGCCAACATCTTGGTTGGAAATTCTAAGCATCACATCCAGAGCTCCCAGGATTTCACTAACAAGATTAAAGATGTAGTACTGGTGCAGATGAAACTAAGTGTTCTATGATGTCCTATGTGCTATGATGTAACATCTCTCCTGTATACCCACCTAGGAGGCTGTTGATATGGTGAGAAAATGGCTAGACCAAGGCAACACCCTTACCAGCAGAACAGATCTTAATCCAGAACAGGTGTGTTTCCTACTGGACTTGTGCCTGAATACCACCCATTGTATTTAAATACAGGGATAAGTTCTATAAACAAAAACATAGATGTGCTATGGGATCTCCAGTTTCACCCATTGTGGCAAACCTTGGAGGAAGTGAAAACACAGGTGCTTAATACCTTTAAGGGCATAGCACCCAGCCACTGGTTCAGATACATGGAGGACACCTGGGTTAAAATCCACCAGAAGGAAGTACAAGACTTCACAGAACACATCAATGCCGTAGACCAGAACATCAAATTCACAAAGAAAGAGGTACAAAACAACACACTGGCCTTATTGATAGAAGTAAGTGAAAATGGTAAACTGGAAGTAGAGGTTTAAAGAAAACCAACCCATACAGACCAGTATTTCATGTTTGACTCCCATCACCCTTTAGATCAGTGATGCCCAAGCATTTTTTCACGGCCGTCATGGAGCCATGAGTGGGCGTGGAAAGGGGCGGGGTGGGCCGTTCCAGGGGCAGAGCTACTCCCCACGGCCCACTCACAGTGTTCAGTGCCACTAGTGTGGCCCCCAGCATCGGATGGGTTGGGCACCCCTGCATTATGTCACAAGTTGTGTTGCAGAACCCTGCAACACAGTAGAGAATATTCCCACTACCACAGAGGTGAAGGCAAAATAAATTAAACATCTCAGAGGAGCCCTTAAAACTTGTGGATATCCGGACTGGGCTTTTGTCAAAAGAAGTAGAAGGAATAAAAAGAACAAGGATTCCAACAGTGAACTGGGAAAGCAAGACAGGAGAAAGAATATGGTTCATCCCATATGTAGCAGGGTCTCTGAGAAATTAAGAAGAATTTTCAAATAATACTTTATCCCGGTCTGCTTTAAACCAAACATCATAGTGAGGCAGCAATTGGTACATCCAAAAGATCTAGTACTGAAACACACAGCACAGAAGAGACAATTCCTCGGGTCAGGACTTAGCCGTGTACCTGCAGCTTAAGGAAAAATGTCAACATCTTGGCAAAGGAACATAACTGGTTCAAGAGAGGTGTCAAGTAATTTATGTGAAAATGAAGAAATCAAGCCTGAATAGAGGTGGGGGATTTGAAACAAAACCATGCCTGCCATGTACAGTACAATGCTGTTTTGACACCATACCCTGGGTAGTTTCCATAACACGTCTTAGCCTCAATGCATCCACACCTTGCATTCAGAAGGTCCCTAACACCTGTCTGTGATATGCTAACTGGGACTTTCCAGGGTACTTATATTGCCAACAGATTCTTGTACAAGTTCTGAATTGAGAAAGCCAGTCGGATGACTAGCGAAACGCCTTCAAGAACTAAACGTCTTCAAGAACTAAACTTTAATTCCAGTTGATCTAACTGAATACAACAGATTTACTATGGGGTATTTTTTATAAAGGTCCGTTATTTTTGGCAAAAATCTACCGCCGTACATCGCCCGGAAGAATTGTTATTATCGTCATATTTATAGAGGCGATCAATATTGCAGCGAAAATCAATACCACAGCAATGTGCGGTGGTAATTTGAACACCCTTCGCCGTGATAATGTACTTAGTGCAATGCGCTAAGTATAGTATGGAGATCGCAAGCATTGAAAAATTTACCAATCAGAATTGGATTAGGTTCTTCAGCAAACCTATATAAAGAGGTGCAAACCCTGCGGAGCTCAGAAGTCATCGCAGTTGATGGCAGAAGAAATAAGAAGCCATCAACATTGGCTTCCTTGATGCTGCCGGCGCCAGCAGTGTAACTTGCAGACGAAGTGACCTCGCCTAGTATTGGCGTCATCAGCAGAGTTGGTGTCACTGGCTGTGAAGAAAGGAGACTTCGCATCAAGATGATGGTGACATCAGCTACGTTGATGTTACCAGCACTGAGGGTGCTCCTGGTGGCCGCAGGGACACTTCCCAGTGTTGGCAACATCAGCAGAGCTGATGTCACCAGATGGATGAAAGAAGACACGCCCAAGGGCTCTTGTAAGAGCCAATGGGGTCCTGTTTGAAGCTGCAGGACCCCCAATAAAGGCACTTGTCAGGGCCACAAGGGCACTTGTAAGTGCCGCAAGGGTTGGGAGTCCCAGTTCGAGCTGTGGGACCCCTTAAGCCCCAAAGGCCACAAGGGCCCTTCCAAGGCACGCAATGGCACTTATAAATGCCAGGGAAGAGAGGTCCCGGTTTCAGCTGCGGGACCCCTTAAGCCCCAAAGGGCCCTTGTCAGGGCCGCAAGGACACTTCTGAGTGCCACAAGGTCCCCTTCCTTCTCTCCCCATGATTATATGGGGCAGGGGGACGCTGCTGGGAAGGAGTTTCATCGTAGGTCGTCACCGTGGAGGGTGGGCGTAAATCCCCTGCCCTTGCCAGGGCGAATGCAACTACCCGCACCCCCGCCCTCTCTGGCGGTAACCCGGATGTTTTCAGCAACTCAAAGTTGGTAAATTGAAACAGCTGAGGTTAACGCCAGAGCTCAGTTATCACCGCTTTATAATTAGAAGCGAGCGGTAACTGATGTGATGTCGTGATGCCATGTTAACTTTCCGCCACCATTTTCGCCCTTTTATAAATTGCGTTAATTCTGATTTTGTCGAAAATGGTGGAAATTTAACGACCCTTTATTAATATGCCCCTTAGTAACATTTATAATCAAGAACAATAATAAATATCAGTAAATTATATAAATAATTGTATGTATAAATACAGTGTTTTATCTTTCTTACTCAAACATTGGATTTGTAACATTGCAAATGTTTAAAACGTGCAACTTAATATTAAATTTTTGATTTTAGTTTAATAATTGTTTTCTTGAAAGTCTGTCTTAATTGCATCAAGAATTTTAAACAGCCCTTGCCTGAACCAATTAATATTTACAGTGACTAATTGTTACATGGGCTACAATGGGTGTTTCCCACATCTAATTTGGGGAATAGTTTTGCTAATACTGTATCTTGAGCTATACATAAGTGTAATGTTGGTTATCAGGAGTCTTTTTCCACGTTTCCAGACTTGCATACCTTGAACGAAGAAACCCAATGAGGTTTATAGATGTCTACAAGTGGCAGCTTGGTGCTGAGCCAAATACGTGTAATGCTATAGAAGTCCAAAAGGCAGTGCGGAAATAATAGCAGGGCTATAAAAAGTCTGAAATGCCTGTAATGTAAAGCAAAAATTTTTGCAGATATTAATAACCATAAATGTGCTTCAAAATTCAAAGGTAATTAAAATATTTAAGGGTACAGATTGTGGATGACACAACTGCTAATTTACAGCAAACACTTCAACTGTCAGTGTGAATAAAAGAGTTTGCCATATAAACTCTAAATTCTGAGATTGTCAGTAAAAATTACATTTTGTAATTCACGTGAGAAAGTAATTTAAAAAAAGTTACAACAACTTCTAAAGAGAAGAAGAAGCCAGCATAAAGACAATAAGCAGGGGAGCAGTTTATACCTTTGGAATTCAAGCATTATGAAAATAAGTAGCCTGGACTAACGTAATGAGTTGGCTATATCTGACATTGAAATTATATAACCAGGTCCTACCATAGTCCATATGAAACCATTAATGTAAAAATAAAAGACCAAATATATGGGATCCAACTGGGTATAGAGAAAGAAGAATTACACATGATTTGTTAGATGAAGCAAGAAGCATTAAGCTTTCTGTCCACTCTTTAGGTTTTATGTTCAAAGGAGAGACTTAGATCTAGAGGATAAAATATTTATAAACTATTTCACTCTCTTGAAAACATCAAAAACATCTAAAGTAGTTCCCCTAAAACCCTATTTATATTGCAGAAATGTGCTTGACACAAATGTTATTAATCTAAAAGAAAAGCCATTATCAGTGAACTGCTGGGTATCAGTTGAATGGTACAGTAACAAGCCTGTCCCTACCTTTTTATAAATACTGGTCCAGTTATCCTCTAACAAAAAGATTCCACTATTTATCCACCACAGAAGATGTAGATGTAACAGTAACATACTAATTCAAGTTGAATAAATACACACTTCCATCCAGTCGAACCTTTATACCCTACTCGTTAACTCTACTTAAGATTCGATCCAGCGGAAGGCAAAAAAAAAAAAAAACGCTAAAAAGGGTGGGGGAATTCCTTCCTGACTTCAAATAGCAAGCTATTCAATGAACTTGCCATTACCACATCTGCTCTAAAGAAACCTTTCCTAACCTTTCTTATATTCTCCATGAGTCCTCTGATATGACCTATTAGGGAACAATGAAAACATTCCTAAAGCATGGTACACATGCTTCAGTGTGTCGGGCAATCGGGCGAATTAATTGTGTGGGGTTTTGGCTGCGATTGACCGGCCATCCAAATCAGACAAATGGACGATCGGGCACGTGAGAAAAACACGGCCAATACCACATCTGCTCTAAAGAAACCTTTTCTAACCTAAAGATTAAACTTTTTTCTTCTAATCTTCAAGGATGTTTGTATGTATGTATGTATGTAAGTATGTATGTATGTATGTATGTATAATTTTATTTATAAAGCACCACTTGGGTACGCAGCACTGTACATCAAAAAATACAGAGTATACAAACAAGGGGATAAGTGCAAGCCATTATACAGATAGATAAAAATTAAATTAAGTTAAATACAATTTCATACATCGGTTAAGAAAGCATATATATAAATTATGTATAAATGGATATAAGTGCAACAAACCTCGAAACATTAGGAATGAGATCCCTGCCCGGAAGAGCTTACAATCTAAGTATGGGGGACAACATACAGGTACAATGAGGGGGATGGGTACAAAGTGTTTAAAAGGGCTAACAATCATTAGTTATGCTGATGCTCAGAAAGGTAGGAGGACAGTCTAGATTTGAAAGCATTAATGGATGTCACAAGGCGAAGCGAGAGAGGGAAAGAGTTCCCAAGGTAGGGAGCAGCAAGAGAGAATGGTTTAGGGCGGGAGGCAGCAGTGTTAGTTGGAGGTCTGTGGAGAAGATTCCCTTGCGAGGAGCAAAGGGCACGGCCTGGGGCATAAGGGACCAAGAGAGAAGATAAGTAGGGAGGTGCAGTAGAGCAAAGGGATTTAAAGGTTAAAAGCAGGGTTTCTCTGATATGACCTACTAGGGAACAATGCACCAGAGAGTTTATTATATAGCCCATTAATACTGTATATTTGTAAAAAGTGATCATATCCCTGTACAATCGTTGCTTCTCCAATCTAAACATCCCTAAAGCATGGTACACATGGTTCAGTGTATCGGTCAATCGGCCCGAATTAATCACATGGGTTTTTGGACGCGACCGTTCGCCCGAATCAGACAAATTTTATGGCTGTAGAAAGCACAACAAACCAGCAGCTTGCCATATCTGTTGTATTCGGTTAGATCAACTGAACTTAAAGTTTAGTTCTTGAAGACGTTTCACTAGTGATCGACAGGATCTCTCAATTCAGAATTCTGAATTGAGAAAGCCAGTAAGATGACAAGCAAAACATCATCAAGAACAAAACTTTAAGTTCAGTTGATCTAGCCAAATACAACAGATATGGTGAGCTGCTGGTTTGTTGTGCCTTCTGAAGCCATAAAATATTAGGTGCTCAGATTCTCAATATGACATTCTCTCCACAGATTAAGAATTAAAGAGAATATAGTCAAGTGTAGCCTTACTTCTTGCTGTGACATACCTTAACAGATCTAAAATTCAAAACAGATTCCAAATAAACCATACAATTCCCAACGTAATCTGACACAAGTGAAGCTTACCTTTTTTTTCTCTTACAGGAAATCATATGTGTTGTAAGTATTTAAATGTAAAAAAAGAATGTTTGGTTATTTTATAGGATGCAAGAGATAGGATTGCTGCCTTTATAAACAGAAAACAGGTTTTAAACAAGACTTTAGCTGCATGTGAAGGTCGCGCAAGAAAACAGTAACTGAACTTGAATGAGTCCTGTTTAAGAAAAATGTCACCTTTCCCAGTAATAAGCCACTGAAATAACAAAGGGATTTCAGTGGTGAAGTAGAGTCAATAATTAAATTCCACAGAGAAGGTTTTGTGTGGAGAGTAGCAATGAGGGAACTCTCAGCAAGGTGCTGCAGGTAGTGGCTCGAGGTGTCTATTTCAAAGGAAGAAGAAATTATGGCCTTGAATTCCACTTGTAAGTAGAAAGACTAAAAAAAACAACTGAAAGAATCCGACGTGTTCAAGAAATAAAAGACCATATAATACAGTTCACAATGGCTTGTGATAAATATAGAGGTCAGCCAAACTTGTTTTACTAAGTTTAAGGGCATAAAAATGTTAATTTGTACATAGTACATTTCACATAGTGAACTGTGGACTAATGATTTAACTTGCAAATGTACTTTTAAGGGGGGGGAAAGCAGTATTTTTCCATCCAAATAACCTTAAAGGGTAACTGTGGTCTCCGTACAAGTGCCATTTTTTAAGCAGAGCACATTCATACCTTTAAACTGACTCCAGGATCATGCTTCTAGCTGCAGTCTATGCAAAGTTACAGCAGTATAAAGGGTGTCCAACTGTCATAATGGAGCATCATCTGCTGCATCATCAAGTGCATCTGCTGCATCAAGTCCTGCGCCAATCTTCTTAATTATTTTTAAAGCTAGCCACTAGCCTGGAAATAATACTAAGTAGAGGAATGGACAGAGAATGTCGCAGCTCTTTAAATAGCTTCAGAAAAGTTTTTTTATGGGGGGGCGGGCTTCTTAAACAGCACATAATATGACTGTTATACACTTCCTTGTTTATCTTTACTGTCTGTGTCTAACTTTAAAAGCCTATAACTTAAGACCCAGAAAAGCTAGATACATAATCCTATGCTTGTTTGAAAGGTACCATACAAGAGAGTTCTGGATGGACACTTGTATGGAGACCACAGTTACCCTTTAACCTGCCCATTCAGCAAATTTCCTGTTTGCTAGACCCCTAATAGTGTCCGTTATAGTCTTACTCTTTGCTCAGTGCCCGGTTTGATTCAGTTGCTCAGTAGAGATCTGAGCATTTTTGACCCATCCGACAATCAATCAGTAGAGTTCCAAGGAAGTAGGCATTCTGGGAAAAGAAGGACCATTACAGGACCAGACACATCAAATTCAAACAATACATTTGAGGGTTACCGAATTAGAATTAGAATCGTTCGTTTTTCGTTAACCCTCAAATGTATCATTCGGTAACCCTTGAATGTATCGTTTGAATTCGGTAACCCTTGAAAGTAATGTTCGATTTCCGGTAACTCTCGAAAATGTAATGATGATTTTTGGTAATCCTTGAATGTATCGTTCGAATTTGGTAACCCTTAAAATGTATTGTTCGATTTTTGGTAAATCTCGAATGTGTCATTCAGTAACCCTCGAATTGGCTACAACCCTCGAATGAAGTGTCTGGAAACCCGACAATTGCCCGATCATGGGGAAAGTGCCAAAGTGCTTAAACACGTTTTGGTGATATGTTCCTCAAACAATTTCCCAGGTACCACAGCCATTTACAGTAAGTGATCATTTAATTTGTAATTAATTTGATTAATTATACCACTGTTCCTACCAACTTGAGGTCATTTAGGAGAAAAGCGCTTTACAAATGGTATTGTATTGTATTGAAACTTATAGTACTTCATTCACTATAGTTTTTTGTTTTGTTTTCTCCAACTGGAAATCATTTATTAATAGCGTACTGAGCTTGAAGTCAAAATCTTTTTTTCTAATTGACCAATAAAAGCAACTTTCCAAATCTAGCACCTCAGGGAGCATTTTGCAAGGGTTTGAAGACTTTTTATATCCACTGGGATGAAGAAAAAAATTATGCCAAATGCAGAATTGCACAAATGTTGAGTTAAAGCGGGTGCTGGTACTGTTTACATTTTAGTTATTATGGTGTCTTCATTACATTATCAACAAATTTAAAGGGGAACTGTGGTCTCCAAACAAGTTAAGTTTAAATGAAAGGCAAGTTTCCTACCTTTAAAACGAGCCATCAACCACCTCTCTACGTGCTCCACAGCCCAAGATATACAGAAATGACTGACCAGAAAGTTAAGGGGTGGGAGGATGACTTGTGGTATTCCTGAGGCTTCTCCTGCACAGTGCCACCAGTGAGCACAGCCTCAGACTCCCTCGGTGTGTGAGGGAGATAGTAAGTCCCTCCTCTCTGCTGTCCTGACAGAGAAGGTAAGGGAATCTACAGCCCTTCTCTTTCACTGTGTGAAAACAGCCTTTTCAGGCAGAGTTCTCACTCTGCCGGAATACCACAGAGTTTTCTGTAGGGGGGTGACTGAGTAACCCACGGCAGCCACGAGTGGGCGGGGCTTAGACACCCATGAGTGGACGGGGCTTAGACATCTGCGAGTGGACGGGGCTTAGACACCCGCGGTGTGCAGGGCCACAGCACCCGCGAGTGGGCGGGGCCACCGCACACGCGAGTGGGCAGGGCCACATGGGGCTGTAAGATAATGGGCCATGGGGGGCCTGCAACTGGAGGGACCATGGGGTCCATAAGTAGGAGGGACCAGGGGAGCTGCAAAGGGGAGGAGGAGACACAGGACAGATTGCCTGACAGTTTCAGAGCAGGAAGCAGGAGGTGCAGAGGACCTGGTGATGCTGCTGCCACATCACACACAAAAATGCAAATATCTTCAAAACTATACAAAATAAACAAGGGAAATAAATTGCAAAAATTCTCAATTTACCTAAAGTCATTTTTGGACCACAGTTCCCCTTTCATTTATTATAGTTTAATAAGACATATTAAAGGATATGTAGACCTTAAAAAAGTTTACTTTAGTGGCAAGGTTTGGCTTTAAAAGTTAAGTTGGCCCCCCAGAGCTTACCTTTTATTGCTTCAAACTTGCTGGCTTCCACCTCCTGGATAATGGCATTTGCAGCTCTGCCCTGTCAAGATCTCCTGCGACCTCCAGCTTATTTGTCCTCCAAACGTAGGTTTTTTGTGTTTGTGTACAGATTGAATTCAACCTAGAATAAGGATTCACATTATCTCTGCCTTTTTAGAAACTGTATTGTCTAACATATTCCTGACCTATAAATTCACACAAAACACTGCTCATTTGTAGTCTGATGTTACTGAAATACATTGGAGTTGCCAAAATAAATTAAATAATTACTTTACAGAAAACAAAACATAATTAGTTCCATTAGCTCAGGAATCACGGTTTATCACGTATTTGAAAACAATTTCTTTACTGATAAAGTTCTTTATTTTAACAAATTAATTTACAGTGTAACCATAATTAGGTATACGAGATTTCCCCATGTAATCAGGACTAGCAGAATGGGGAGTCACTGTGGGCTTGGATCCTTGTTTAAGGGACTTTTAGCCAATGGCAATCACTAATGTTTTTTTTTTTTTATATTACTGCTTCTCCATAGCAATTTTCATGATAATCAAGGACTATTGGCTGGCATAGGGGAAGAGCCCCCACCCCCAATTGGGGTGATATCTTGAGGCACTCGCTACATTCCCCCTGCAGCCAGATCTAGGCACTCTCCTGGCAGCCACTCTGAACACTGTTGAGGGGCGTCCAGCAGCAGGAACATCTGTTTTTCTGTTTTTTAAGTTTCCGTGAAGTAGTTTGATTTGGTTCAGATTTGGAGTTTAGCTGAGCCACTTAAGGGCATCGGCAGAGTTGTCCTGATAAAAGGTGTTAAGCAGGTATCTCTCTATGCACCTTTATGTGTCAAAACAGAAGATAAACAGCTAAAGCTACATGTCTACATTCTGTATAGGTTCTCTGGAGCATTTCTCCCTTACAAACTCAGTTCTCCTGAGCAACCATCACTTTCCATTTGAGAATTATGGAGGCCACTGTAATATGTATATTATTGCAGATATTTTTTTTTTTGGCTAAACACAATCCTGCTGCTAAATTCTGCAAGCAATTATTTTAACCTACTGTAGCGGCTTGGTTTGTGATCTGATATACATTGACAACCTTGTACAGACATCTGTGCGCTTTTCCCAGTCCTGTCTATTTGAATTTATTTACCACAGTTAGGGCTAGGTCCCACTATCACGCACAGCAGTGCATGAAGGATTTTTGCAATGTGCTGCTGTGCATGATACTCCATGTGCGCTGCGTTCTGGGTTATTCCTATGTTATTGGCATGCATGTGATCAGCATGAAAAGTCATGCACATAAGCAAAAACCAATAACGGACCAGACCGCATCGAACATAGTGGGAACTACCCAGTAGCAATGCGAACCAGAAGTGTGTAAATCGCACTCCGACAGGAAGTAGTGGGACCTAGCCCATAGGACAGTATTTAAAAAGGAGCAATATTGAAAAAATACTATTTTACTGGACTGCATTATAGATTGTGGTTGTATAAAATTTTAATACAAATATTTTGAGAAATATTGAAAGTGTTTATAAATACTGCCGTAGTGTTTAAACCAGGGCTGTCCCAGCTGTAGACTTCATAATGTTCCAAATGTTCATCAATCATGGCGAGCAATCAGAGAATGCTTGGAGTTGCAGATTTCAAACACCTGCCCTAGGCAATTGGTAGAACAAATCAAGGGTGATCAATAGATATAGGATGCAAATGAAATAAAGCATACCTTCCAACATCTGTTTTAGAGGAACACGTCTTGAAACAATATGGTGGAGAGGGACAGAGGGAGGCAAATAACGAAAACCGGATTTTAGCACAGCTCCTCATAATGCATTTTTAAGGGCTAGGCCACTATGATTGCACTATTTCATTATAGCAAGTGAGGAACACATGTCAGGATAACACATGTATTGCCATCACTATTTTTTGGGGAATCGCATGCTCTCCCTAACAGAATTGTCACGAACGCCAGTTCGCTGGGCACGTGATCGACTAATTAATCGATATTCGCTGCCACCACTTTAGTTACGGCCTTAAAGACGCCCAAAAACCCACTCTTGACTCTCACTGACTATGCACATCCCTGTCCTGGCAGCTAAATGGTAACACCTACACCATTCACTCCAGCAACTAACTGGTTAATTAGCATCAGTCCTTCACAAGCAGTCACAGAGTTAATTAGCATTTACACTGCACACCCATTCAACACATATAAACTTATCAGAGGCTCAACTGAGTTCTTTTAGAGCATCAAAGACAAAACTTTTAAAATTTTAGATTTAATAGTCCAAAAGGTGGACAGTGCATATAATACAAAAATAAAAGAAAATGGTGTTACAATAAAATGAGATACAATAGGTACAACAGTTATAGAAAATAAAAAGGATAAAAATATTCACAGACCCTACTCACTAGAAGAAGTCCTGTGTCCTGGGGCAGGATGAGACATTGGGTCCATACACACGTTCTTAGCATGTCCCCAAGTATGAACAACATTATTTGGGCTACCAGGCTTTTTAAACTATTTGATGAAACACCCCCTCCTCCTGGTTATTGCATGAGGTGGGAGTGTCTAGCAATGTCCAGATTTACGACTAGCCAAAAGCATTCATTCCCCCTCAGTTAGACAGATTCCATTTAAATGTAGATATGTACATTGTATTGGGATATTGATCACATATTCCTCTCCTGTATTAATTATCAATTCCTCCAATGCCAAATATGACCTGTGTATAATCCATATTTCCCCAGATATTAATAACTCGCCTTGGCAAGGGAATAAGGGCTCCATGTTGGGTATCATTTGGAAGGGGATACTTTTACATTCACCAATATAATATTGGTTTCTGTCTTACACATTCCAATACCGAAATACATTTATTTTACATGTATGACTGTCCTTAAGATGACCTCTTAGTCCCCACCAGACCCCTAGCTGTAGAGAATTCCAGATGCACGGTTCGGCTCCACATTGTCTAGAAAAGTAGACCTGGTTCCATGCTTCACTAATCGTAATACAAACAATAGGACTGTTCCAGGGTGGAATGGTATTTTTATTGGTCCTAAGAACTAATACCAATAGGTAACCCATTCTTACCAAGTCACTACACATTTTCCTGACAAGAATATTGGCAGAATTACATCGCAAACACACGGTAACACAAGTAAAATGTGCAACATTGCATTTAATAGTTACCATGTGTTGTAGTGTGGCCCCAGCCTTAAGGTTTGTCAGTTTACATGCTCAGCCTGCTTTCACATGGACAGATTTTCTGAGCAGTTCCAGATGTTCTGCCACTAGCAAAATGTTGCCACTTAGAAAATGCCATCAATGTGGATCTTTGGGCCAAATTCATAAAGGTGCAGTATCAATTTTTAGCCTTTAACGATCGGTTTAGTTCCCGATCAGTTTAGCGATCGTTAATTTATGATTGTTATTGAAAATTAATGCTAACAATCGTAAATTACCTCTAACGATCGTTAATTACTAACGATTGTAAAGCTACGATAACAATTTACGATCCCCATAGACTAACATTGCGGTACTACAACGCAACGTTCGTTAATTATCGTTAATGCACGGTATCGCTAAATTGCAATACCGCGTGTTTACAAATGGGGCCCATAGTCTTTTTTGTTTAGCATGAAATAAGCATGTACTATATGTGTTAGTGTTATAATTACTTTTAGAATTATTTTTAACCATTCTCTAATCACCCTGATATACTGTAGGCTTCCTTGTGTTTGTAATGAGAGGCGCCATTACTTGCAGTCAAGTCTCTTATCATTAATTTGGCTTGAAAAAGTCAAATTACTGTTCTTTCTATTTCTTCTTCTTCTTCTTTTTCTTCTTCCGTTTTATTCTTCCACTTATTTGGACCGTATATCCTCCCACAGATTTTGAGCTAGAGACATGAAATTCGGTACAGACGTGCGGGGCATATAGGAGTGCATATAAGTGTGCTATCTTCTAGCTAAGGAATCCGCGGAAGCGTTTAGGCATTATCGGCGAATTTCCGGACATTTTCCCCATAGACTATAATGGTAACAGTCCTCAAATGTGGATATTTCAAAACAGTTTTTTTCATGGTCATAAATACAATAAATGGTGATACCCCCAACCCCTCACACAGACCCAGGTACACCCTCCTACTGACCTACCTTTCCATTCCCAAGTGTAACTAAAGTCAAAAAAACAAATTTAGATTTATCCTCAATAAAAGATAGTTTTATGGTTGTAAACACAAAAAAGACATACCCCCTCAACCAGACCCATGTACACACACCTACTGATCTACTTATCCATTACGGTGGCAGCCATATTTAAAGGGTAATTAAAGTCAAATAAACTAATTTAGATTTATCCTCAATAAAAGATAGTTTTATGGTTGTAAACACAAAAAAGACATACCCCCTCAACCAAACCCAGGTACACACACCTTACTGTGGCAGCCATACTTAAAGGGTAACTAAAGTAAAAAAAAAAAACAAATTTAGATTTATCCTCAATAAAATATAGTTTTATGGTTGTAAAAACACAAAAAAGACATACCCCCTCAACCAGACCCAGGTACACACACCTAAAACTAATTATCATACTGTGCCAGCCATACTTAAAGGGTAACTAAAGTAAAAAAAAACAAATTTAGATGTATCTATACTAATAAAAGGCAAAGCCCTCACTCACTCACTCATCACTAATTCTCCAACTTGCCGTGGAGGCAGACGGCTTAAATTTGCAGGCTCATTCATTGCACCTTACTTACAAAAGTTAAGCAGGTTTCGTTTCAAAATTCCACCTGTAACGGTGAGTATCTGACATTGCACAGACTTATGGTTACCTAGCTTAGGGGAAGGGTTTGGAGGGTGGACAGAGAGGAATAGTGGGGGGTATTGGGGCAGACGGGGAGGTAATAAATGGCAAAGCCCTCGCTCACTCACATCACTCATCACTAAGCCCTCACTCACTCACTCACTCATCACTAATTCTCCAACTTGCCGTGGAGGCAGATGGCTAAATTTGACAGGCTCATTCATTGCAACTACTTGCAAAAGTTAAGCAGGTTTCGTTTACTTCACCTTAATGGTGAGTATCTGACATTGCACAGACTTATGGTTACCTAGCTTAGGGGAAGGGTTTGGAGGGTGGACAGAGAGGAATACAAATCTATATGGTTGGTCCGATTTCAACCAAAATTTGTAGCATATACTCCTTACCCGTAAAAGGTTAACAAAATATTTTTTTAGGGTGGGGGTGAATGGGGGGGGAATAGAATTTTGAACTCCTGCACACTAACGGCTGGACCGATTTTTACCAAAATTTCAGGGTGTGTGCGGGGACTGGTGAGGTGTAAGGGGAAGGGTTTGGAGGGTGGACAGAGGGAATAGTGGGGGGTATTGGGGGCGGATGGGGAGGGGTGGTGGGGGTTATTTTCACCAAAATTTCAGGGTGTGTGCAGGGACTGGCTGAGGTGTAAGGGGAAGGGTTTGGAGGGTGGACAGAGAGGAATAGTGGGGGGTATTGGGGGCGGACGGGGAGGGGTGGTGGGGGTTATTTTCACCAAAATTTCAGGGTGGGTGCGGGGACTGGCTGAGGTGTAAGGGGAAGGGTTTGGAGGTGGACAGAGAGGAATAATGGGGGGTATGGGGCAGACAGGGAGGTAATAAAAGGCAAAGCCCTCACAACTCACTCACTCATCATTAAGCCCTCACTCTCACTCACTCATCATCACTAATTCTCCAACTTGCCGTGGAGGCAGACGGCTAAATTTGGCAGGTCGTTCATTGCACCTTACTTATAAAAGTTAAGCAGGTTTTGTTTCGAAATTCCAATCTGACATTGCACAGACTTATGGTTACCTAGCTAGGGGAAAGGTTTGGAGGGTGGACAGGAGGAATAGTGGGGGGTATTTGGGGCGGGGATGGAGAGGTAATAAAAGGCAAAGCCTCACTCACTCACTCACTCACTTCGCTAATTCTCCAACTTGCCGTGGAGGAGGCAGACGGCTAAATGGCAGGCTCATTCATTGCACCTTCTAACAAAAGTTAAGCAGGTTTGTTTCGAAATTCCACTGAACGGTGAGTATCTGACATTGCACAGACTTATGGGTACCTAGCTTACAAGCTATACAAATCTATATGGTTGGTCCGATTTCAACCAAATTTTGTATGCATATACTCCTTTACCAGTAAAAGGTTAATAAAATATTTTTTTTAGGGTGGGGGTGAATGGGGGAATACAATTTTGAACTCTGCACACTAAAGGCTGGACCGATTTTTACCAAAATTTCAGGGTATGTGCAGGGACTGGCTGAGGTGTAAGGGGAAGGGTTTGGAGGGTGGACAGAGAGGAATAGTGGGGGGGATTGGGGGCAGACGGGAGGGGGTGGTGGGGGTTATTTTCACCAAAATTTCGTAGTTGAATAAAAAGTATATATTAAATTAAAGTTAATGAGTGTTGCATTATCGTAAAGCTTATTGAATTGTCTTTCTTTAATATATCAAGTGCCGAGTGATTACAGCAATCTTGATACATTATTGCTTTTACTAAAAAGGTTATGAATACATCTCCGCTGCGAAGTGCGGGTATTTGCTAGTATCAATAAAAGAAAGTTTTAGGTTGTAAACACAAAAAAGACATACCCTCTCAACCAGACCAGGTACACACACACCTACTAATCTACTAATTCATTGGTGGGAGCCATACTTAAAGGGTAACTAAAGTTAAAAAAACTAATTTAATTTATCCTCAATAAATATAGTTTATGGTTGTAAACACCAAAAAGTCATACCCCCTCAACCAGACCCAGGTACACACACCTACTAATCTACTTATCCATTACTGTGCCAGCCATACTTAAAGGGTAACTAAAGTAAAAAAAAAAATAATTTTGAGTAATAATAAAAAAGGTTTGTTTTTAACCCCCTTGTGGCACATTACTACACTACTGAACTACCCCTTCATTACTGTGCAGCCCTACCAAAGGGTAACTAAGTCAAAAAAATTTTGTTTGACCAATCATCAAAAAGTTTGTTTTCTTAACCCCAACAGGTACACACACCTCTGATCATATCCATTACTGTGGCAGCCATACCTAAAGGGTAACTAAAGTAAAAAAAATAAAATTTGACCAATCATCAAAAAGTTTGTTTTTTAACCCCCAACCCGACACAGGTACACCACCTACTGATCTACTTATCCATTACTGTGGCAGCCATACTTAAAGGGTAACTAAATTCAAAATTTTGTTTTTTTTCACCAATTATCAAAAAGATACAGAGAGATTCAATAAAAGTTCTTATCATTGAAAATGGTGTTAATTTTGCCCTAACCAATCAGATTTTAGCTTCTGATTGATTGGATCAAAATTACACACAAATTTTTTTTTGTCCCAAACAAGCCTTCACTACAAACTCATTCCCATTATTGAGTTTTAAAATCTGCAGCAAACACACATATCTCCTTCCAAAATGCAGCCCTTTAAGCCAAATTTAAAGTTATACTTAAACTTTCCCTTCTAATTATTATTATTATATTATTATTATTATTTCAGCATCTATACCAAATTTCTGATTTTATTTTATAAGTAACCCTGGGTGGCCAGTAAAAACAGACAGAAATAAAAGCAGTTTTAACTGTGTCTCTCTCTTTTTATAAGAATCCCGTAGATCCAGACAAACATTATCTTGAAAGATGTGGCAATAATAATAACAGAGGGAAATATAGTACCTAGTTATAAAAAAAGCTTAAGGAATTGAATGTACTGTACTAGGATTTCTTCAGCTGAATTTACAGGGGTATATAACATGATATCAAACTACCCGGCATGAGGGGCCGAACAGTCTTCATTTAATTGAGGTAAATGTTTAATTACATTAGGGAAAAACAGAAAAAGCCCTTAGGTTTGTAAAAGAGCCAAAGGCAATTAGCACGTTTTGTAATGGGCTGTGAAATGGAACCAGACATCTGTGCGAGAAACACAGGCAAAGTCAGAGGTTTAACAGTCCTTTCAATAAGGATGAATTAAATTAGCAACTGGGCATCATTTTAAAGTCTGGATGTCAGAACTTTTAGCTTATGTCTTATCTACAGCATCAGTCATTTCACGTTACTCTCTATTCACTGAAGATATCCATCTGCAATAAGCTACATGAAGTAATTCATCTTTTTCTTCTAAAATAGTCAATAATTCAAACCTCCAGGCCCAGATTATTTCAAGACACTGGTTCAGTTTGCATTCACACAACTGTAATTATCATGCAATTAACTTTAAACACATATAATCTGCATATTGTTGTAATTGCGTGTAATTAAAGAACTTTATTATTGCATGCTCACTTTGGTTTTTAAGCTGAAAGTCAACATTACCCATAACACCCTGGGCAGATATGAGCAGGTGTTGCTGTTAACCATTTTGTATTTGTTGCGCATGTATATCCATTCAGCTTCAGCAAAGCAAAGATCTTTTATACCCCATCTGCAGCTGTCCGTGGTAAAACATATGGGTAATGGTAACATAATGGGCTAGGCCACACTGCTCCATTTTCCCATGAGCTAAGGGTTGCGATCGTTAGCGCATGAGAATCGCATAGCATTGCATGTCAATGTGGTCACATACATGAGATGCGGTTGATCCGTTTCTTAGTGCACATGATCATTGATCATGTATGGCCAGCATACACTTTGTGCAATATTTTCCTGCCCAGAATATATGGTGTTCTTTTCTAGGCAGTTATAAAAATAGAATTATACCAGTGATTCTATCTCTACCTGTAGTTTTTGTTTTTCTGTGTCAACTATATTCAAATTTTTGAACGTAAACACACGTTCTTATTATAGGCTATGAATAAGAACATGTGTTACGTTCGAAACGCGTCAGGCGGTTAGCCTGTTGTCTGTAATAATTTTTAATGTCAAAATAAAGGATTGAAGTTTTTATTGAAAACCTGGGTCGCATGTGGGGTTTGTGTGTAAGGAGTCTCACATAACAGCCAAACATAGCCAGAATCGTGGAAGCTATATGTATGTATGTATATATATTATAATATATTATATATATATATTAAATGTAAAATGAACATCCAAGAATACCAGTCACTGGAGCACTCCAACGACTTTCAGAAAATCTTTATACAACAAGGTAGGTCTGTGTTTATATATATATTATATAATATATATGTAATAGTATACAGCACTCACCTATATAAAATCACCCGTGCAAAGTGTGATAAATATGGCTGGATTATTCCGATTATATAATCTGTCTTGCTCCACACCAAGACATAATTTATTTGATGATGAAGTTAAACTTATAGGTTCAGCAACATATGTATCCTAATTTGAATCTTAATTGATAAGCATATGTGTATACAAAGGTTTATAGTCATAGAGATGGTTGAAACTGTTAAGTTTCATTCCATTTTTGGATTTATGGATCTTGGGAAAATCCCTTGAAGATCCGAAAATCCGAAAACTGAACATGCTTTTGGGACTTTGGATCCCATTTTCATTGATTATCGAACGTTCAAGCTATTTTTGATAATTCTCGAAAATACCCTTGAATGTTCGATAATCCTCGAAAATACGATCAGAAACTACTTGAGTATCCATTGTATTTTCAAGGATTATCGAACATTCAAGGGTATTTTTGAGGATTACCGAAAATAGCTTGAATGTTCAATAATCAACGAAAATGGGATCCGAAGTCCCAAAACTCTAATGATTAAGGATGGCCGGTCGCGGATCCGAACCCGGATCCGCCGCGGATTTATTCCCGTTGGCGAATGGGGATTTTTCCGGATTTTCCAGATTTTCCGCTTTTTGAACTTCCGAACCGCGGATTTCTCGTATTTTCGAGAATTTTCGAAAATACGAGGATTTCTCTTATTTTCGTAAATAAGTGTTTCGAAAATTTTCTAAATTCTGAGGATTCTGTATTTCGAAAAAAACGTATTTTAGAAAATTATCGAAATTACGGGATTTCTCGTATTTTCGAAAATTTGAAATTACGAGAAATCTCGTAATTTCGAGTATATTTTTCATTTTAGTGGGTCCGCTCGTGGATTTTTGAATTTCCTAATTTTTTCGAAAATTGCGGATCCTCGAGCGGACCGGCTTTTGCGAAGTTCGGACATCTCTACTAACGATCTGTCCAAACATTGCGATTTCGGAACCGAGGGGTTCAGGTGTCAAATGGGTCCGAGATGGACCCGGTTCCCATCTCTATTTATAGACCTGTTCTCCTGTGGAAGGGGTCACAGGAGGAAGTTGAACAATTCCTGTGGACCATTAATAATTAGAGAGTCCTATTAAGCTCACAATGAAAATAGACCAACATCCTATTGAATTTCTGGACTTAAAAATCTTTAAAAAAGATATAGTGTTAGGTTCTACCTATATGCAAAATCAACTAATAGGAACTTGTCTTACATGCTAACATTTATCATCCCCTCTCTCAAAAAGAAGATCAGAGACTAGGTGGCCATACATATACCCAATATTACTTACCCGACCGATCGCTCATGCGAAGTTCGTTCGTTGCTGCCGGAACCGCTTTCTCCGATCTTCCATGCAACTGACATGCGATGGTAAAATTAATTGGATTTTGCGATCGCATGTTGGTGCATAAAGGTTGGGAGAAGTGGTTCTGGCGAGGATCGAACGAAGTCGCGTGAGCGCTCAGTCGGGTAAGTAATATAAGGTATATGTATGGCCACCTTTAGCTTAAACAAATAGAGGATATGAGACATAAATTCAAGAGAGAGGTTATTCCCCTTATGGAATCCAGATACAACTTGATAGGGCTCTAAGTATGACAAAAAATCTAAATAGGTGAACTAAAGATACTTATTACCCCTATGCGGGGAACGTCTAGCTATTCATAGAACAGCCATACGAAAGGCTATGGAAACCAATAGTGTGCAATAGTGTGTAAGCCAGAACAAGGATTACAAGTTTTGTGAACATGCAGTGGCTCATATTTCGAGAGGCTGGACACACTTTCCCATTTATCTCTTTACTTATCGACGAAGAGCTTGAACGAACAGTTGTCTTTTCGTGGTTCCTTTGAAATACTATTTTCTCTTTTTATTCATTACTCTCTCCCCAGGAGATATTAATTTTTTTAGTATAAAGAAAGTTTCTGCATGAGTCCGGTACTTATATTAGGGAAAACTGTGGCAGTAATTATTGTCTATATATTGAAGTGTACAAGTGAATACTGGAATTTCTTGACTTTAAAAATGTTTGGACTAGATAATTGGTCAGTAGGAGATGGGCCTATATTATAGGGGTCAGTCTAAAGTGGACAACCAGATTAGACAGTAACATGATTAGAATGGTTTGTTAGGAGCGAACAAGCCTTAAACTTTATATTGGTTCATATTTTGAAGGAGACCCAATAGACCCGCTCATCCTCCAAGGAGAAGGATACACCTACAGGGGGAGGGAACTTACCTGTTTTACCTTTTTAGCACAATCCACTGGATAAAACGCATTGAATGTGGTGTTTTATGACAATAAATTTAAAGTTAATTGACTCAGGGTCTGACTTCTATATATATGTATGAATATCTGGCTCTTGGTCTTATGGCCCCTGTGAGACAGTGGAGCGGGCAGTGAAGCGATTGGTGGAACGGTATGTTTTATACCTTTTTGTGTTTTGTTTTTATCATGGGTGCTGGGGAGATAGTATACAGCACTCCACTAAATATAAATCACCTGGTGCAATTGTACAGGCTGAGTCCTGACCTGAGAAAGTGGCTCTTCTGTGCTGGACAGCTGCTGTTTCGTCTCCCCCACATACACAATCAGAGTACTCTTCACTGCACACGCGTATATGATGTCACTTTTCTTGTATTTCGGTATGGGACTTTCGAATGTACCAATTGCTGCCTCAGTGTGTTGTTTAGTTTATAGCAGACAGGGATACATTGTTTTTTGAAAAATTCTTCTTAATTTCTCGGAGACCCTGCTACATACTATGGGATGAACTATGTTTCTCCTGTCTTGTACAAGTCATTCTGAATTGAGAAAGCCAGTCGGATGGCTAGCAAGACATCTTCAAGCTTAATCCAGTTGATCAACTGAATTCAACAGATATACCATGACCTGGATGAATGAGAACCTTCACAAGCACTTTTCTGCTGTTCTATATAATGCGGTGATCACCTAATTATTGTGTTATCACTCCATGTATAACTGCTTATTTGTAAGCACAGCATAATACTTTATAATCTCGCATAAGGTCTATACTGGACATATACACCTATCCAATAGTCTGACCACTTAGCCCTTGTTTTTAATTGCTTATTCACATTGTCCCTGATCTGAAGAAAGGATTTATATTATACTATAACTGAGTGCATCTAAACTTAATTCTTTTGCATTGTTGGAAATGTTGGTATCTGCCAATGTAGTATGCATTTTCACAGATATCAGTAACAAAGGTCTTAGGATAATTGAGGTAGCGCTACATCAATGGCTGCATTTCTATTTATATCGGTAAGTGGACTGAATCTCATATTGCATATTCTCACTCATTTTCATGTCATGGGTATAAAATGGCAGTTCAATTATGATGTTCTCAATAATGGGATTCAAGTCCATTTTCCTCCTTCATCTATTTGGACAGTGATGCGTAACATGTTCTGTTTATGGCACATTTTATATTCTCCAGAAAGGTGATGATTTGGGTTTCACACAATGGTACTTTTTAAATAGAGGAGTCCTAAAAGAGTGCAGATCTGCACTAACAAGACTCAAGTCAAAACAGTTTCGGCACTTGGCTTAAGTAATCCTCTAAAAATCCAACAGATGGCCTGACATATACTAAAGGTAAATATAGACAAGTAGGCAAAGATGCTGGATTACAGCACATACAGGGTTATACAATAAAAGTTCTTATAGTTTAAAATGGTGCTAATTTTGCCCCAACCAATCAGATGTTAGCTTTCAAATGTTAAATAAGATCTGAATGGTTGGGGCAAAATTAGCACCATTTAAAACAATAAGAACTTTTATTGAATCTCCCTGAAAATGTATACACAAAGTGCTTCTATCATGTGCTAACCATAACACCAGTAATATACATATTTAAAGGGCAATTATACTTGCCTTCCCAATCCTTCTTTCTTTTTGCTACCTAAGTACTCAGGGGAAGGAGCTGACCTGCTAAGTCCTCATCCTGAGTATGCTTTCTATGTTCAGTAATAATTACCAAAGATCCCTTTGTCTCTTTGGTCTATTTCTGTGTTTGTAGGGCTGTCCATGATCCGGCCAATAGGAAGACATACTTCTTACATAGTGTGTATTCCTATTGGTCCTGTTCCTTCAGTCCAAAAGGATGAAGGAATTTTAGGTAAGTATTACTGGACATAGAAAGTGTACTTATGGGTGAGGTTCTATCTTGCATGGGGCAGGGGGTGGGATTAGGGACTATAATTGTCCTTTAACCTCACCTTCATCCAAAAAAACAACAACTCTGGATCAAAGGATTATACCTTATGCCTGTGCATATCCTAAAATACAATATAAGATGTACATAGCAAAACTATAAAAAAAATCATTATGCCATAATGGAAAATGTCCAGTTTTTAAATAATGAGGCCAGTGCCAGAAACATACATAGTTATTAATAAAAGTTCTTACCGTTAAAAATGGTGCTAATTTTGCCCCAACCAATCAGATGTTAGCTTCAAATGTTAAATAAGATCTGATTGTGGGTCAAAATTAGCACCATTTTTAACGATAAGAATTTTTATTGAATCTCCTTGTTAGTGTTTTATAATAATAGCTTTCCTAAGAAAAAATCGAAACTAGCAAGGGCACACTTTCCAGGATTTGCATCAATGGAAAGACACACTGTGCAAAGAAGCCTGTCTTCCAATTGTCTACATCACGGAGTGTCACTGACAGTGGCAGAGGCGTGGAACAGTCCAGAGTGCAGGGGAAACTTTATAGTATAACATATGTTAGTTAAAGTGCCCAGGGGTGAGGATTCTAGCAATTTGGTACATACCCTGGGTACTATGCAATTGTGGAACATGGACAAATGGGTATAATTTTTTTAAGGCTGGATTTGTGGTGCTTGTGCCAGTACTAGAAAATAGTACATATCTTCACAACCCAATCAATTTGAATTAAGATTTAAGACTAGACTTAATAGTTAAAAGTAGAGGATCTACCAAGTGATAGCGATTCTTGGTACTTGGTACCAAATATTTATCACTTTTAGAACCCTCAATCTTATTTGTAAATTACTGAAAGAAAATAAAATTTCTAACTAGCACATATACAGGCTGCTATGCTCCCTTACAATGTTAACAATGTTCTTTTGACTTTTTTTCTCATATTTATGATCTTATAATCCTTTCAGTAATATCAGATTAATATTCATTTGTCTGCTTCCTCAACATATTTAAGTAAAACTGAAGGGGGACAATAACAGACTCCAACTCTCTATAACTTTTCATTGCCAAGTTTTAATATGTGTTCATTTCTAAGCTTTATTTCTGACAGTATCTTGAATCTTTCTGCATTGTTTCCTGTCTGCACTCTACCAAAAAAAGTTTTAAATAATCCAAGACTCTAAAAAAATAGTTTAGCAATTTCCATCCACTCATCTATAGTACTCATGTTTGCCATATTGGAATTATTCTAATGAGTGCACCTGTCGAACTTCCAGGCTATTTAATTTTGGCACACAGCATCCATATATTGACTCTTATGGGTAATTTGTAAAACGGCATGTGAGCTACTCTCATTATCTGCATAGGAGAGGAAATGTGGTGAAATCGAAGCACATAATGTGCATGTAAATTAGAGTTGGATTACTAGAAAAGGCAGATGTTGAATTAGCAATTGTCCTTAAATTCAGCTATCACATAACTACATCCTTTAAAATCACCATGTGTCCCACAAGTGAAAATCCTTAAACTGAATTTCCACCACCTGGGACCATTGTTTCATGTTTCCTCTGCAACTGTGATGCAAGCCTTTCTGACCTATTATATCTCCGTTTAATACAAAAGTAAGTTAGTAAATAAAAAAAAGTGTTTAAAAACATTATTTGCAAAGACACCATTTCAATTTTGTTATTTACCTAAAATGTTGCAGTCTGATAACCTTGATTTTACTTAAAGGAGAACTATGCTTAAAAAAATAATAATATAATTCCATTGCTAAAGGTGAGGTAGAAACTCACCTTTGCATTTAGTTGAAATTCACATGTAGAGATGAGTAATGGATTGGTGCTTGGAATTTATTGACAATGTAAATACTAAAAAATTATAAAATTAAATAAAAAAAAAAGATTGAAAAGTTGAAAGCACACAAAAGTCAAAAAAAAACAGTTGAAATCATGGTAAATAATGAAAAATTACTCTGCCAGAATGGAGACAATAGTTATCCTAAAGGGAATGTCCACCCTTGATAAAAATTGTCCTATAATAGATTACAAGCCCCCAGCCCCAACCGCTATAAAAATAATTTAAGAAAGTGCCCAGAATTCACTTACCTTCCCTCTCTCCTCCGATGCCCGGCCTTCTGCTGCGAGACGTGCAAGCAGGGGGCAGGACCGGCAGCCGTGTCCGTGATTGGACTGAGAGGCAGCCAGAATGCCGGTGGAGAGAGGAAAGGTAAGTACAGTTCTGGGGTCTTTCTTAATATTATTTTTATGCGGTTGGGGCGGGGGAACATATACTATTACAGGGCCAAGGGGTTTTATGGTAGGGGAGGGATAGCAAAACGGGAGGGAGAAGGAGGGGGAGGAGGGGGAGAAGGGCTGCAGTACGCATGCCCAACTTCTCCTGGAGGCCAGGAAGGGGCAGAGTCCTATATGGACTTGCTATCCTCCTGGTGGGCAGTTTTTGGGACATTTGGGGGGGGATACAGGAGAACCTTATGGAGCTGGATGTGAGGTAAGGATTTTACTACACCACTACATGGTGGGGCCATTAGTGGGGGGGATTATAGTTTTGGGGGTGGACATGCCCTTAAATATCTGGTTAGTATGCACCTAATAATGTGCTGAATATATTACTTGGGGTTTGGGGAGGTAACAGACATATGAGCAGTTTAGCTTTAAGGGTGAACATGTCCTATAATGTAGAACTATACTGATCCTACCCATCCCTTCCCATTAAAACTTAACCTAGTAACTTAACATCTAAGAATATCAGCAATCAGCTGTTCCACTTAAGCTAGGTACACACCTAGCGATTTTTCCTCCTGACCGACCGTTCGATACTTTCGACCGGTCGGCCAGGGAGGAGGACTGTCAGTCGCGGCAAAAGCGCGCGTCGATAGTTACCACGAACGATGTGCGGTCCATAGAGGACTGCACGATCGGACGAGGTTTTCCACGATGTCCCATCGTCCTTTCGTCCGATTCGGATGCGATAATTTCGGTCCAATCGACCGATACACTGAATTATCTGTCGATGGACGGAAATATTAATCGTGTGTACCCAGCTTAACTTAAAGTTTTCCTTGCCAGTCCAGTCCCACTCTGCCTCCGCCTCCTCTGAACACGACCCACTCTGCTGTAGCATGCTTTTCATTGACCAGATCACACACAGATAAAGGAGGTGAAAGTGGATGGGACAGCAAGGAAAACTTGTCGGTAAGCAAAACAAATGATTGCTGTAAACCCAGAATGAAGTGACCACAACCAGAAGGGCTTTGCATAGAGTCAATATGGCTTCCCTGGCTTTTCTGGGTTTTGGATGCTGAATATAATTCCCGTTTCTGTGTAGTTAATGATTAGTTGAGCTAAAATTACATAGGTGATGTGACACAAACCCATTCATTACTCTCATGAGCCAAGTGATACATTTGATCTGACGTGTGAGGGGAACAATTAACCTTGAGTTGACTTGGCATAAATAAATGTTACCAAAGTTCCAAAGCCCTGAATACATGTAATCGTGATGTGAAAGCTTATTATTGGAAGGTTTCTGGTTAGATGTCACCACTACCTAAGATTTGCCTAAAGCAAAGAGGGTGGAAAAAAAATGTGTCCGTCTTGGACAATAATAAAAGCATAGATTTTCATTGTTTTAGATGAATTTTAGTGAATTTTGAGCAGTGCAGTACAACATATACTGCATTTTATACTGAATTTCTAGCCTTATTCTTTATAGACTAGTTCTAGAGATATAATGTGGGTTCGAATAGAACCCAGTTTCGAATCGAATCGAGGGTTTTGAAACCAACGAAACTTTCGGAACTCCTGGATTTCACGGAACCCGGATTTTTTAATTTTTATCGAAAATCAAGTATATGATTATCGAAAATCGAAAAGTAGACGGTTTTTGAAAATCGAAAGACAATTATCGAAAATTGAAAATCAAAAGTAGATGATATACGAAAATCGAATCCTCGAAAGTAATGATCGATTTCGATAACTCTCGAAATGGAATGTGGAAGCTCGAAAACAGCCTAATCGCGAGGAAAGATGGTTTTTATAATAAGTTTGGGTATATTTCGGTTCCCCAGACCATTCCCCAGGTCTCTGTGTCATTTACCGTAACCTACTATTACATTTGTCCCTCAAAATGGACAGAAACTTTCAAAAAAATCTCTCCCATACTGTGACTTCTATGGGTCCGTTTTCGAATTCTCGAAATTTCGGAAAAAATTTCGGAAATTCGAAAATGGAACGAAACTCAACAGTTTCGAGCATCTATACTAGTTCTCCTTTAAACATTTTTCAAACAATTAATGTTGTGCAGAAGAGCAGAAAGCATGTCAAAAGATGTGCCAGATATAACATGCCATTAGGAAACAGTGACAATTTTGTGGATGTATGGTTAAAGACACTGTAAATTAATGGTAAAGATTACAGTTGCAAGAATATTTACATCTCAATGAGCAAAATAGTGTAAAAGATGCTGTGGGTTTACCACTGTTTCTGAAATACAGATTATATATTTTCCCCATGAAGACAATCAGAATTGTTTTGCAGCATTGTGATTGGCTAAGAGAAAATTAAGAATAATAAAAAGGAAGATGAGTCATTAGGAATTTAGGATGTAAAAAATACATATAGCATGGAATTGTATGGGCATACAACAACATCGGAACGGCTATAGATTTTGCTAACATTTCAGCCAACATAGAGGTCCATAGAAATGTAGCTATGTTATTCTCACAGGAATTTTGACACATTGGAGTGAGATGCGAAACCAATTTCCTCATAAACTGTTTTAAAACACTTAAGGAGAATATCCATTTTGAAAATTTTAAAAAGACGTCTCTGTTAAGGCATCGCTATCAATTATATGAAGGATAATATTTGCTGCCTGTTTTATAGGTGATCTGGTGATGTGTCAGCAATGTATGTTAGTTGAGGTGTTTTTAATAGATGGTTCAGTAATTTAACAGTATTCTTTAGGTTTTTTTGACACACAATCGTTGGTTTATATTCTGAGCTTCCGTACATTTGGGAATAGGAATGAAAAATGTTTTTGTTACCATGTTTGCTTTGGATTTTGCCATTGTCTTTGCAGTTTTGGTTCCTTTTTATCTCTATTTCAATGAGGAGCGTTACAGTAAATGGAATATATATGTGTCTTACAGCATAGATTTTTACAAAGAACTAGCATTTAAAATAAGCTATTGTAGAAAAGCTATGTCTCCTTGTGGTGAACAGAAACATAGTAGTATAATATGTATTTGAGGTTGAATAAAGACATACATCCATCCAGTTCAACCTAATCAGAAATACCCACAACTCCTGCATTAACTGTTGATCCAGAGGGGAAGGTAACAACACCCCAAGTGGCATCGGAAATATCGTGGGGTCTACTCTACTTTATATGCAATACCAGTAACCTGCGACATTCCTTGTTTCAGAAACACCAAACATATGTACATGAAGTTAACTGTGGATAATTATAAAAATAATATTCCCAGGATAGATTAACACAAACCAACTCTTCATTTCAATAGGAATTAGAGATAGAAAGGGGTTATTTAAGAGGGGCAACGTTTGCTATTGTGTGTATACTACTGTAAATAAAACAAATAACAGTGGTCTTGACCTTTGTATTTGTACTTGGAGTGAGAACTGGCTAAAGGATAGACTACACAGAGTTGGTTATGAATGGAATGTTTTTCTAGTTGGACCAGAGGTGTTCCTCGGGGGTCTGTCCTAGGTCCAGTTTTCTTTAAAGGACAACAATATAAAAAAAACCAAAAAAACATCACCCCTATTACATGTCCAGACTTCCAGCAGCTGAAATCAATTAAGTTTACAGCATGCTGCCCTCACTTAGATATCACACAGCTAAGATGAGTGCTAAAAGCCCGCCTCCTAGACGGCCCAGGCCCTGGTTAACAATACACTTGTAATTAAGTGGTGGGATGTTTGTTAACCTCTTCTCCTCTCTCTGCCAGTCAAACAAAATGAAATGTTCTGTTGCTAGGAACAGCCTACATAACAAGCTGATCAAGGGTGGGCGGAGGAGTGTTTTCGCGCACTTGCAGGTACAATCTTACCTGCAAGGCGTGTACATAACAGTGGCTGCTAAATTGGAGGGCTGTCCTAATGCTGGTGAACTGGAAGGCTGACTGAACATTGGCTGGTGAACTGAGGACTGACTTAACAGTGTCATCAGCCAGTGTTGAGTCAGTTTTCAGTTCACCAGCAGTGTTAGTAGACTAGCACACCAATCCCACAAGCCATGGCCATCTTCACAAGCCACACCCACTTTGATGCAGCAGGAGTTATAAGAGGCAGCTTTAAAAAGGTGCCAAAAAGTCTAGATGCACCCCTGTAGAAAACAATCAGGTGGTAACCTTTTACTGGTCTACTGCAGTTAGAAAAATCTGTAACATTTGATCACAACAGATGAACAGCCACAGGCAAAATTACACCTTATTAAATAGTCTGTGTACTATAGATTTGGCTCGTGTCCAAAGTGACTACAAAGAGAGTGTACTACAAAGAAGAGTGTACTACAAAGAAAGAGTGTACTACAAAGAGAGTGTACTACAAAGAAGAGTGTTAACTAGTTATGCTAGTGGTTAATAATGTGCTGTGTTCTGCATATCTTCACAGAGTTGTCATATTTGCCTTTTACAGATATGCTGTAAGGTTGAAATAGCAATTTTAGAAAATTGATCTTATGTCAAAAACAGAGGAAGAATATGTGACTGTTTAATCGGAGAATGTTTTCGCCAAGACTTGTACAGTTCTCAAACTTGAGTTCTTTTCAAGCACATAGTATTTCTAAGTCTTCTTTTTCTATTAAACTTAATCTTGTAGTAGTACTCATTAACTCTGAATCTTCCATTATGCTTTTCCAATTATAAAGAGATCCATTCTTGCCCTTCCATACCATCTCACTGTCACATTCATTGGAAACATACCTGTTAAAGACATGCTTCCTTTAGGCCTGTATCCCTATTAATTAGAATGTTAATTTCATTGTCTACTAACTCCTTAAGGGTTTCTTCACAATTCAAATGATTCTAATAGAAGCAAATTAGAGCTAATAAACTCAGCCCTTGCTGATCTAGATCTTAGATTAATATCCTTGCTGCAATGGTCAGCATAATATTAAACTCATGTTGTTTGATTGTATTGAAAGATGATGAATGACTTGACTCGAGTTAGCAAATGCTGAGGTGGGAAACTTTTGAGCAAGAATACAAAATTCACATGCATCTATTTTTTGAGTTTAGCAAATGCAAGCATTAAGTAATGAAAATTAAACAGTGTCTCGGGAATCTGAAATTTTGGGAATAAAAGCATCATTCATGTCCAGAGAACTTTCTGGAAGCTAGATATTGTTTCTCAGGGCTGGATTTGTGTTAGAAACAGTAGGCACTTGCCAGGGTTTGCATATGGTTGCAGAGACAGCTGCCCCCCCCCCCCCTTTTTTTTAATCTTCCACTGTTGACAATTTGCAGCACATCAGGTTTTAAAAATCATCTGACACCTGTGGTACTGTTATGTCTAGGCCCCACTGCTGCTATTTTGCTGCCTTTGCCCTTCGTTTGCGCTTTGGATGACAGATATTATAATGTAAATCACGGGAAGCAGGCCCCTCTGTGAGCTCTGCAATCCATTGTGATTTTTGAATGCATGAATAACATTTTTGTTTATTCTATGAAAGCACATGAAAAAGCAGATACAAGTGGACACAAATCTATAAGCCCTACCATTAAGGTTCATTTAACCATAAATCCCCTGATAAAGTAAGTTCAAGCACATGTAAACACAATCAATAACGGGGACCTCGCACACTCCAGGAAAGCAACATACACGGCAGCTGCATATTAAAAATCCTTTATTGATACGCAGGAGCACTTCTACGGTTTTTACTGCTTTAGCCAACTTTATTACCGCCCTTTGTGCACCGCCAACATATTAGAATGGTTGTGGCTTTGTGGATGGGGTGGCTAAAGTTTTATGATTTACCTTTCTATCACATAGGTATTTAAACAGTTCCTCCGACAGTCAATTAGCAAATAATGTAAATATACTAGAAACAGAATTAATCCCTTTCTCAACAGCTTGTTTTGCCATACCATATTGCTCCTTTCAGGTTTTTGTTGCTCAATCATATTAACTTATTTATAGCCTGTGCTATACATGTTGGTTCAACTGTTACAATCATTAGAAATCCATACTTTCTGTACTATAAAATATTTTAGCCAAAAGATTTGTAAGCCTTCCACCATGTCAAGGTAGACCCTTTCAGCAGGGCCTAACTAACCTAACCAGTCTAACAAACTTATTAAAGCTAACCTAACCATACTAAAGGATTTTAACAACATTATATCTGTTACTAGGGGAGATTCTTTTTTTTCTTGACTGGTCAAGGAAATTTTTTTTTTTTTCTACAACGCCTGTCTGCTCCTTTCTTCTTCAATGCCGGGTGCGCCTGAGACAAATCCCCACTCTGCTAATGGTAGATGTGGCCTGTTGATACGGATTCACCAATACATCCTTAGACAGGCTACGTCTGACATGTTTAGACCCTGTGTGGTCCTTATCATAGCATAAGAAAAGTGTCCTGACTGATTCCTTTTTATGCTTTTCCCCTTTTATATACAGAACACTAAGCTTCTTGTACCTTATGGTAAGGGTTAAATGTATTAATTTTTATAGTTACACTTTATAACTGCTCCACTAGTCTCTGCTAATGGGGTGGTATTTAGCTTTATTTTGTTACTATTCTAGATATATTTGCAGCCACCTGATGTTGGAATTATACTATACTAATTATGTTTTTATTTTTTTGATATATTGCTTTGTTTTACATGTTTTGTATGCCGTGCAGCCTTTATCACTATGGCTTCTGCAGTGTTGATTGTACTGCACTCCATCTGTTGGTTTCTTCATATGGTAGACGATTCCAGTAATTGAACACATTTGCACCTGGTTAGTGTTTGGGGCGGATCCTTACCTAACCCGATCTCTCCATAAAAGAAATCAGTCAGGACACTTTCTTATGCCTGTGATTAGACCGATAGGGTCCGAAAGTGTCAGCGTAGCTTGTCTAAGGATGTGTGGTATTAGTAAGGATGATTTTATTATGCAGCTGCTGTGGTATGTTGCTTTCCTGGAGTGAGCGAGGAGAGGGAACCAGTTTGGAACCAGGTGAGGGGTTCGGGGCGAGCGCACCCGGACCAACGACAGGGAGTGGAGTTACGGAGACCTTCTTATTCTCTACTTATATGATTGTATGGTGTTTTCCTGGATAACAGTTGAACATCAGTGACTGGCAGAGCATTAGCACCTGAGTCTATGTTTTCCTAAGTAAGCCCTTTTCTCCTTTGCTTTACAGAGGATTTGCAGGGTTAATGGTCTCGAATATTAGTGTTATTTCCAATACCTAGTACTCCTGAGGGGTACATTGATTTCAAACACATGTAAAAGCAGAAACGAGTGGACACAAGGGCACGGCAAAAGCAACAGAAATGACCAGCTCTATTTTGTGCATTAACCCCTGAAGTTCAATCTCTAATCTTTGACTCCTCTCTTTACTTCCATCATTACATTAACAATGTCACTAGGTGTGTTGTTTCTCCTTCGCAATATTGTGAAGATCCGCCCTTTCCTCTCTCACTCCACTACTAAAATGCTCATGCATGCCCTTATATCTCCCGTCTTGATTACAGTAAAATTCTGCTGAAGTTGCAAGCAGGGGCTGGACTCGCAGCCACGTCTGTGATTGGCTACGACGCGGCCAATGACAGATGGCTGACATCATTCAAGAAGGTGCGGGAGAGAAGGGTCCGTAAGTACGATGGGAGCATTATTTGCAAAAATATTTTGGCGGGTGGGGGTAGGAAGGGGGCACCTACCTGTAACCAAATGTTTTCACACGCTGGTGCACGGCCGAAGAGGATGGATCATGATGGAGGGAGGGGCAGTAATGGGCTCCACAGTGCATGTCACATTCTTGTCGAGGTTGAGGAATCAGCAAGGACCAGATGGCTCACAGACACCTCCTTCACTTCACTTTCCTGGACTTTGGACAAGCATTACTGAAGAAACCATTTGGAGCAGAGATGTAAGGTAAGATTTTTGTTAACTACTTAGCAGGGCCAGTAATGGGTTAAATTATAGTTTTAGGGGTGGACATGCCCTTTAATGTAGTAAATGTAGTTAAAGGACAAGGCCACATGAAAACAATTTACGTTAAATTTTTTATTTATTCTTAATTTTTTTTATTATTAGTATTATTTACTTTTTTATAAATAAATTTGCAGATGAGGATCTGTTCCAGGAAAATGCTTGTGAAGGTTCATTCATCCAGGTCATGGTTATATGTGTATTCAATTAGATCAACGGACTTGAAGTTTAGTTCTTGAAGACATTTCGCTAGTCATCGATGGCTTTCTCAATTGAGTTGAGAAAGCCAGTCGGATGACTTTAGCTGGGTACACACACTAACGATAAGACCCGATACCGTTGGATCCGATGGTATCGGGGCTTTATCGTTTGTGTGTGCGCTCGTTTCCGTTTAGTTTTTTTTTAAACTTGGCAGCTCGGATCACCTGACTCTCATCCAAAAGAGAACCCACACCCTGATACTGCAGTCCATGGGTGGGTTTCATCAAAAAAAAAACTATTCAATCTCTTCTTTCAACCTTTAAAATCCCTTCATCTACTGCACTTCCCTTCTTATCTTCTCTCTTCGTCCCTAGTTCTGGACATGCTATGCGTCCTCGCAAGGCATCTACTTTACAAACCCACTACGAACACTGCTTCCTACTGTCTTAAAATATGGGCAGTGGAGGAGGACTTGAAAGTTCACCTAACCCAATAATAACAAACACATGGACACTATTTTTAGGTGGTGAAATCAGGCCACAGATTTATTAACAAATTTTCACCAATAACTTAACCTTTATACCATAACTCAATTAATATTTCCAGCTTTACCAAACTAATTTTAGGCCAACCCCTTTTTCTCGATCTGCCATCTTTTCCATTTCCCCAAATGAAGGCCTTGTCATGAACCAGCCAAAGCCCCATTGCAAACTCTTTTCTTTCCTACACGTCTTGGTGAATTCCTCAGTCAAGATGGACTTCCCCCCACAATAATTACTTTTTCATGGACTTGCAGCGTCATTTAAAATTTTAAGGCCACACATCAAACAGGTGAAACCATATAACCTGTATAGGCCTGATTCACCACCCTCAAACTGAAGTATCTCCATGTAACTAACAGGGGATTCAATAAAAGTTCTTCAGGGTTATTTAATAAAACTTATCGTTTAAATGGTGCTAATTTTGCCCAACCAATCAGATCTTATTTAACATTTGAAACCTTACATCGATGGCTGGGGCAAATTAGCACCATTTTAATGATAAGAACGTTTATTGAATAACCCTGCTAATCATTTGAATGGTGCTTTCTCCATTTCCAAAATGAGGGAAACTGGAGGCCCGTAACCAATGTGATCACCAAACATGTTAGAAATCAATTTCTAATGTAAACCTTAACCCCATCCAATAACATTTCTATTTCTTTTAATATGCCTGGATTAGTCCATACAAATGATTCTCAGCTCTTATTATCTAACTTGTAGTTAACAAATCAACCTGTGTTTATCAAAGCAACTACAAGACCAAAAGGCCAAATTGTAAAAAATGTGAACTGCACCTCCTCAATTTCCCACCTGTCCATTCCATAATCACTTCTTTACTGAAATGCGAAATCTAAATATAACTGAAAGAGAAGCTAGGTGAAGTATGAACACATTTGGGTAAAGAAAGTGCATATGGGGGAAATCTCAGAAATCGCTACGTGGACCAAACCAAGAGATTGTCTGTTTAGAAAGATTGTATACATTGTATAACTTTGCTGTAGCCGTTTTAGTCCAGTTGAATTAGTAAAGATATGTACTGTAGTGTATGGTCAGACTGTTATGAACTAACAGTTCATTTTTAGACATCTTAAAGATATCAACTTTACTCTTGTTCAGTTAAGCAGTCACTTTTAACAAAGATTGAACATTATTTCAATCTGCCTTGGATCAATGTAACATACAAAACCTGCACCCAGATTGGGGGAAACTTCTTCACTGACAATAAAGCAGCAAAAACCTGTATAAATAGGAACTGGAAACAGTTTCATATTACAAGACACACAGGGAGAATATGATCAGATGTTGAACAACAAATCCAGTTATGGTGGTTTCCAATCCCATGATGCTTGACCCTTGCCAGACCCCTTACCATGAATATCCACATGCTTTGGGTGAAATCATTAGCCTGTAATAACGATAAAAGAAATAGAGCTGCACATTCTGTCCAAATAGATGGAACTGATCAACCTGTTCTACTCCACAGTAATTACGTATATTGTAAAGAGCTTAACAAATGTCTGATGTTATCTTATAACTGGCTGTAACTTGGATGTTACTCCAATATCCCAACACTATGTTATCTGTCCTGAACACTTGTTCTTTTATTTGCAAAGGGGAAGGGTTTGGAGGGTGGACAGAGAGGAATAGTGGGGGGTATTGGGGGCAGACGGGGAGGTAATAAATGGCAAAGCCCTCGCTCACTCACTCACTCACTCATCACTAAGCCCTCACTCACTCACTCACTCATCACTAATTCTCCAACTTGCCGTGGAGGCAGATGGCTTAAATTTGACAGGCTCATTCATTGCACCTTACTTGCAAAAGTTAAGCAGGTTTCGTTTCGAAATTCCACCTGTAATGGTGAGTATCTGACATTGCACAGACTTATGGTTACCTAGCTTAGGGGAAGGGTTTGGAGGGTGGACAGAGAGGAATACAAATCTATATGGTTGGTCCGATTTCAACCAAATTTTGTATGCATATACTCCTTTACCAGTAAAAGGTTAACAAAATATTTTTTTTAGGGTGGGGGTGAATGGGGGGGGAATAGAATTTTGAACTCCTGCACACTAACGGCTGGACCGGCCGATTTTACCAAAATTTCAGGGTGTGTGCGGGGACTGGTGAGGTGTAAGGGGAAGGGTTTGGAGGGTGGACAGAGGGAATAGTGGGGGGTATTGGGGGGCGGATGGGGAGGGGTGGTGGGGGTTATTTTCACCAAAATTTCAGGGTGTGTGCAGGGACTGGCTGAGGTGTAAGGGGAAGGGTTTGGAGGGTGGACAGAGGGAATAGTGGGGGGTATTGGGGGCGGACGGGGAGGGGTGGTGGGGGTTATTTTCACCAAAATTTCAGGGTGGGTGCGGGGACTGGCTGAGGTGTAAGGGGAAGGGTTTGGAGGTGGACAGAGAGGAATAATGGGGGGTATGGGGACAGACAGGGAGGTAATAAAAGGCAAAGCCCTCACAACTCACTCACTCATCATTAAGCCCTCACTCTCACTCACTCATCATCACTAATTCTCCAACTTGCCGTGGAGGCAGACGGCTAAATTTGGCAGGTCGTTCATTGCACCTTACTTATAAAAGTTAAGCAGGTTTTGTTTCGAAATTCCAATCTGACATTGCACAGACTTATGGTTACCTAGCTTAGGGGAAAGGTTTGGAGGGTGGACAGGAGGAATAGTGGGGGGTATTTGGGGCGGGGATGGAGAGGTAATAAAAGGCAAAGCCTCACTCACTCACTCACTCACTTCGCTAATTCTCCAACTTGCCGTGGAGGAGGCAGACGGCTAAATGGCAGGCTCATTCATTGCACCTTCTAACAAAAGTTAAGCAGGTTTTGTTTCGAAATTCCACTGGAACGGTGAGTATCTGACATTGCACAGACTTATGGTACCTAGCTTACAAGCTATACAAATCTATATGGTTGGTCCGATTTCAACCAAATTTTGTATGCATATACTCCTTTACCAGTAAAAGGTTAATAAAATATTTTTTTTAGGGTGGGGGTGAATGGGGGAATACAATTTTGAACTCTGCACACTAAAGGCTGGACCGATTTTTACCAAAATTTCAGGGTATGTGCAGGGACTGGCGAGGTGTAAGGGGAAGGGTTTGGAGGGTGGACAGAGAGGAATAGTGGGGGGGATTGGGGGCAGACGGGAGGGGGTGGTGGGGGTTATTTTCACCAAAATTTCGTAGTTGAATAAAAAGTATATATTAAATTAAAGTTAATGAGTGTTGCATTATCGTAAAGCTTATTGAATTGTCTTTCTTTAATATATCAAGTGCCGAGTGATTACAGCAATCTTGATACATTATTGCTTTTACTAAAAAGGTTATGAATACATCTCCGCTGCGAGTGCGGGTATTTGCTAGTATCAATAAAAGAAAGTTTTAGGTTGTAAACACAAAAAAGACATACCCTCTCAACCAGACCAGGTACACACACACCTACTAATCTACTAATTCATTGGTGGGAGCCATACTTAAAGGGTAACTAAAGTTAAAAAAACTAATTTAATTTATCCTCAATAAATATAGTTATGGTTGTAAACACCAAAAAGTCATACCCCCTCAACCAGACCCAGGTACACACACCTACTAATCTACTTATCCATTACTGTGCCAGCCATACTTAAAGGGTAACTAAAGTAAAAAAAAAAATAATTTTGAGTAATAATAAAAAAGGTTTGTTTTTAACCCCCTTGTGGCACATTACTACACCTACTGAACTACCCCTTCATTACTGTGCAGCCCCTACCAAAGGGTAACTAAGTCAAAAAAATTTTGTTTGACCAATCATCAAAAAGTTTGTTTTCTTAACCCCAACAGGTACACACACCTCTGATCATATCCATTACTGTGGCAGCCATACCTAAAGGGTAACTAAAGTAAAAAAAATAAAATTTGACCAATCATCAAAAAGTTTGTTTTTTAACCCCCAACCCGACACAGGTACACACACCTACTGATCTACTTATCCATTACTGTGGCAGCCATACTTAAAGGGTAACTAAATTCAAAATTTTGTTTTTTTTCACCAATTATCAAAAAGATACAGAGAGATTCAATAAAAGTTCTTATCATTGAAAATGGTGTTAATTTTGCCCTAACCAATCAGATTTTAGCTTCTGATTGATTGGATCAAAATTACACACAAATTTTTTTTTGTCCCAAACAAGCCTTCACTACAAACTCATTCCCATTATTGAGTTTTAAAATCTGCAGCAAACACACATATCTCCTTCCAAAATGCAGCCCTTTAAGCCAAATTTAAAGTTATACTTAAACTTTCCCTTCTAATTATTATTATTATATTATTATTATTATTTCAGCATCTATACCAAATTTCTGATTTTATTTTATAAGTAACCCTGTGGTGGCCAGTAAAAACAGACAGAAATAAAAGCAGTTTTAACTGTGTCTCTCTCTTTTTATAAGAATCCCGTAGATCCAGACAAACATTATCTTGAAAGATGTGGCAATAATAATAACAGAGGAAATATAGTACCTAGTTATAAAAAAAGCTTAAGGAATTGAATGTACTGTACTAGGATTTCTTCAGCTGAATTTACAGGGGTATATAACATGATATCAAACTACCCGGCATGAGGGGCCGAACAGTCTTCATTTAATTGAGTGTAAATGTTTAATTACATTAGGGAAAAACAGAAAAAGCCCTTAGGTTTGTAAAAGAGCCAAAGGCAATTAGCACGTTTTGTAATGGGCTGTGAAATGGAACCAGACATCTGTGCGAGAAACACAGGCAAAGTCAGAGGTTTAACAGTCCTTTCAATAAGGATGAATTAAATTAGCAACTGGGCATCATTTTAAAGTCTGGATGTCAGAACTTTTAGCTTATGTCTTATCTACAGCATCAGTCATTTCACGTTACTCTCTATTCACTGAAGATATCCATCTGCAATAAGCTACATGAAGTAATTCATTCTTTTTCTTCTAAAATAGTCAATAATTCAAACCTCCAGGCCCAGATTATTTCAAGACACTGGTTCAGTTTGCATTCACACAACTGTAATTATCATGCAATTAACTTTAAACACATATAATCTGCATATTGTTGTAATTGCGTGTAATTAAAGAATCTTTATTTATTGCATGCTCACTTTGGTTTTTAAGCTGAAAGTCAACATTACCCATAACACCCTGGGCAGATATGAGCAGGTGTTGCTGTTAACCATTTTGTATTTGTTGCGGCATGTATATCCATTCAGCTTCAGCAAAGCAAAGATCTTTTATACCCCATCTGCAGCTGTCCGTGGTAAAACATATGGGTAATGGTAACATAATGGGCTAGGCCACACTGCTCCATTTTCCCATGAGCTAAGGGTTGCGATCGTTAGCGCATGAGAATCGCATAGCATTGCATGTCAATGTGGTCACATACATGAGATGCGGTTGATCCGTTTCTTAGTGCACATGATCATTGATCATGTATGGCCAGCATACACTTTGTGCAATATTTTCCTGCCCAGAATTATATGGTTGTTCTTTTCTAGGCAGTTATAAAAATAGAATTATACCATGTGATTCTATCTCTACCTGTAGTTTTTGTTTTTCTGTGTCAACTATATTCAAATTTTTGAACGTAAACACACGTTCTTATTATAGGCTATGAATAAGAACATGTGTTACGTTCGAAACGCGTCAGGCGGTTAGCCTGTTGTCTGTAATAATTTTTAATGTCAAAATAAAGGATTGAAGTTTTTATTGAAAACCTGGGTCGCATGTGGGGTTTGGTGTGTAAGGAGTCTCACATAAACAGACCAAACATAGCCAGAATCGTGGAAGCTATATGTATGTATGTATATATATTATAATATATTATATATATATATTAAATGTAAAATGAACATCCAAGAATACCAGTCACTGGAGCACTCCACGGACTTTCAGAAAATCTTTATTACAACAAGGTAGGTCTGTGTTTATATATATATTATATAATATATATGTAGATAGTATACAGCACTCACCTATATAAAATCACCCGTGCAAGTGTGATAAATATGGCTGGATTATTCCGATTATATAATCTGTCTTGCTCCACACCAAGACATAATTTATTTGATGATGAAGTTAAACTTATAGGTTCAGCAACATATGTATCCTAATTTGAATCTTAATTGATAAGCATATAGTGTATACAAAGGTTTATAGTCATAGAGATGGTTGAAACTGTTAAGTTTCATTCCATTTTTGGATTATGGATCTTGGGAAAATCCCTTGAAGATCCGAAAATCCGAAAACTGAACATGCTTTTGGGACTTTGGATCCCATTTTCATTGATTATCGAACGTTCAAGCTATTTTTGATAATTCTCGAAAATACCCTTGAATGTTCGATAATCCTCGAAAATACGATCAGAAACTACTTGAGTATCCATTGTATTTTCAAGGATTATCGAACATTCAAGGGTATTTTTGAGGATTACCGAAAATAGCTTGAATGTTCAATAATCAACGAAAATGGGATCCGAAGTCCCAAAACTCTAATGATTAAGGATGGCCGGTCGCGGATCCGAACCCGGATCCGCCGCGGATTTATTCCCGTTGGCGAATGGGGATTTTTCCGGATTTTCCAGATTTTCCGCTTTTTGAACTTCCGAACCGCGGATTTCTCGTATTTTCGAGAATTTTCGAAAATACGAGGATTTCTCTTATTTTCGTAAATAAGTGTTTCGAAAATTTTCTAAATTCTGAGGATTCTGTATTTCGAAAAAAACGTATTTTAGAAAATTATCGAAATTACGGGATTTCTCGTATTTTCGAAAATTTGAAATTACGAGAAATCTCGTAATTTCGAGTATATTTTTTCATTTTAGTGGGTCCGCTCGTGGATTTTTGAATTTCCTAATTTTTTCGAAAATTGCGGATCCTCGAGCGGACCGGCTTTTGCGAAGTTCGGACATCTCTACTAACGATCTGTCCAAACATTGCGATTTCGGAACCGAGGGGTTCAGGTGTCAAATGGGTCCGAGATGGACCCGGTTCCCATCTCTATTTATAGACCTGTTCTCCTGTGGAAGGGGTCACAGGAGGAAGTTGAACAATTCCTGTGGACCATTAATAATTAGAGAGTCCTATTAAGCTCACAATGAAAATAGACCAACATCCTATTGAATTTCTGGACTTAAAAATCTTTAAAAAAGATATAGTGTTAGGTTCTACCTATATGCAAAATCAACTAATAGGAACTTGTCTTACATGCTAACATTTATCATCCCCTCTCTCAAAAAGAAGATCAGAGACTAGGTGGCCATACATATACCCAATATTACTTACCCGACCGATCGCTCATGCGAAGTTCGTTCGTTGCTGCCGGAACCGCTTTCTCCGATCTTCCATGCAACTGACATGCGATGGTAAAATTAATTGGATTTTGCGATCGCATGTTGGTGCATAAAGGTTGGGAGAAGTGGTTCTGGCGAGGATCGAACGAAGTCGCGTGAGCGCTCAGTCGGGTAAGTAATATAAGGTATATGTATGGCCACCTTTAGCTTAAACAAATAGAGGATATGAGACATAAATTCAAGAGAGAGGTTATTCCCCTTATGGAATCCAGATACAACTTGATAGGGCTCTAAGTATGACAAAAAATCTAAATAGGTGAACTAAAGATACTTATTACCCCTATGCGGGGAACGTCTAGCTATTCATAGAACAGCCATACGAAAGGCTATGGAAACCAATAGTGTGCAATAGTGTGTAAGCCAGAACAAGGATTACAAGTTTTGTGAACATGCAGTGGCTCATATTTCGAGAGGCTGGACACACTTTCCCATTTATCTCTTTACTTATCGACGAAGAGCTTGAACGAACAGTTGTCTTTTCGTGGTTCCTTTGAAATACTATTTTCTCTTTTTATTCATTACTCTCTCCCCAGGAGATATTAATTTTTTTAGTATAAAGAAAGTTTCTGCATGAGTCCGGTACTTATATTAGGGAAAACTGTGGCAGTAATTATTGTCTATATATTGAAGTGTACAAGTGAATACTGGAATTTCTTGACTTTAAAAATGTTTGGACTAGATAATTGGTCAGTAGGAGATGGGCCTATATTATAGGGGTCAGTCTAAAGTGGACAACCAGATTAGACAGTAACATGATTAGAATGGTTTGTTAGGAGCGAACAAGCCTTAAACTTTATATTGGTTCATATTTTGAAGGAGACCCAATAGACCCGCTCATCCTCCAAGGAAAGGATACACCTACAGGGGGAGGGAACTTACCTGTTTACCTTTTTAGCACAATCCACTGGATAAAACGCATTGAATGTGGTGTTTTATGACAATAAATTTAAAGTTAATTGACTCAGGGTCTGACTTCTATATATATGTATGAATATCTGGCTCTTGGTCTTATGGCCCCTGTGAGACAGTGGAGCGGGCAGTGAAGCGATTGGTGGAACGGTATGTTTATACCTTTTTGTGTTTTGTTTTTATCATGGGTGCTGGGGAGATAGTATACAGCACTCCACTAAATATAAATCACCTGGTGCAATTGTACAGGCTGAGTCCTGACCTGAGAAAGTGGCTCTTCTGTGGTGGCAGCTGCTGTTTCGTCTCCCCCACATACAAATCAGAGTACTCTTCACTGCACACGCGTATATGATGTCACTTTTCTTGTATTTCGGTATGGGACTTTCGAATGTACCAATTGCTGCCTCAGTGTGTTGTTTAGTTTATAGCAGACAGGGATACATTGTTTTTTGAAAATTCTTCTTAATTTCTCGGAGACCCCTGCTACATACTATGGGATGAACTATGTTTCTCCTGTCTTGTACAAGTCATTCTGAATTGAGAAAGCCAGTCGGATGGCTAGCAAGACATCTTCAAGCTTAATCCAGTTGATCAACTGAATTCAACAGATATACCATGACCTGGATGAATGAGAACCTTCACAAGCACTTTTCTGCTGTTCTATATAATGCGGTGATCACCTAATTATTGTGTTATCACTCCATGTATAACTGCTTATTTGTAAGCACAGCATAATACTTTATAATCTCGCATAAGGTCTATACTGGACATATACACCTATCCAATAGTCTGACCACTTAGCCCTTGTTTTTAATTGCTTATATCACATTGTCCCTGATCTGAAGAAAGGATTTATATTATACTATAACTGAGTGCATCTAAACTTAATTCTTTTGCATTTGTTGGAAATGTTGGTATTGCCAATGTAGTATGCATTTTCACAGATATCAGTAACAAAGGTCTTAGGATAATTGAGGTAGCGCTACATCAATGGCTGCATTTCTATTTATATCGGTAAGTGGACTGAATCTCATATTGCATATTCTCACTCATTTTCATGTCATGGGTATAAAATGGCAGTTCAATTATGATGTTCTCAATAATGGGATTCAAGTCCATTTTCCTCCTTCATCTATTTGGACAGTGATGCGTAACATGTTCTGTTTATGGCACATTTTATATTCTCAGAAAGGTGTGATTTGGGTTTCACACAATGGTACTTTTTAAATAGAGGAGTCCTAAAAGAGTGCAGATCTGCACTAACAAGACTCAAGTCAAAACAGTTTCGGCACTTGGCTTAAGTAATCCTCTAAAAATCCAACAGATGGCCTGACATATACTAAAGGTAAATATAGACAAGTAGGCAAAGATGCTGGATTACAGCACATACAGGGTTATACAATAAAAGTTCTTATAGTTTAAAATGGTGCTAATTTTGCCCCAACCAATCAGATGTTAGCTTTCAAATGTTAAATAAGATCTGAATGGTTGGGGCAAAATTAGCACCATTTAAAACAATAAGAACTTTTATTGAATCTCCCTGAAAATGTATACACAAAGTGCTTCTATCATGTGCTAACCATAACACCAGTAATATACATATTTAAAGGGCAATTATACTTGCCTTCCCAATCCTTCTTTCTTTTTGCTACCTAAGTACTCAGGGGAGGAGCTGACCTGCTAAGTCCTCATCCTGAGTATGCTTTCTATGTTCAGTAATAATTACCAAAGATCCCTTTGTCTCTTTGGTCTATTTCTGTGTTTGTAGGCTGTCCATGATCCGGCCAATAGGAAGACATACTTCTTACATAGTGTGTATTCCTATTGGTCCTGTTCCTTCAGTCCAAAAGGATGAAGGAATTTTAGGTAAGTATTACTGGACATAGAAAGTGTACTTATGGGTGAGGTTCTATCTTGCATGGGGCAGGGGGTGGGATTAGGGACTATAATTGTCCTTTAACCTCACCTTCATCCAAAAAAACAACAACTCTGGATCAAAGGATTATACCTTATGCTCTGTGCATATCCTAAATACAATATAAGATGTACATAGCAAAACTATAAAAAAAATCATTATGCCATAATGGAAAATGTCCAGTTTTTAAATAATGAGGCCAGTGCCAGAAACATACATAGTTATTAATAAAAGTTCTTACCGTTAAAAATGGTGCTAATTTTGCCCCAACCAATCAGATGTTAGCTTCAAATGTTAAATAAGATCTGATTGTGGGTCAAAATTAGCACCATTTAACGATAAGAATTTTTATTGAATCTCCTTGTTAGTGTTTTATAATAATAGCTTTCCTAAGAAAAAATCGAAACTAGCAAGGGCACACTTTCCAGGATTTGCATCAATGGAAAGACACACTGTGCAAAGAAGCCTGTCTTCCAATTGTCTACATCACGGAGTGTCACTGACAGTGGCAGAGGCGTGGAACAGTCCAGAGTGCAGGGGAAACTTTATAGTATAACATATGTTAGTTAAAGTGCCCAGGGGTGAGGACTCTAGCAATTTGGTACATACCCTGGGTACTATGCAATTGTGGAACATGGACAAATGGGTATAATTTTTTTAAGGCTGGATTTGTGGTGCTTGTGCCAGTACTAGAAAATAGTACATATCTTCACAACCCAATCAATTTGAATTAAGATTTAAGACTAGACTTAATAGTTAAAAGTAGAGGATCTACCAAGTGATAGCGATTCTTGGTACTTGGTACCAAATATTTATCACTTTTAGAACCCTCAATCTTATTTGTAAATTACTGAAAGAAAATAAACATTTCTAACTAGCACATATACAGGCTGCTATGCTCCCTTACAATGTTAACAATGTTCTTTTGACTTTTTTTCTCATATTTATGATCTTATAATCCTTTCAGTAATATCAGATTAATATTCATTTGTCTGCTTCCTCAACATATTTAAGTAAAACTGAAGGGGGACAATAACAGACTCCAACTCTCTATAACTTTTCATTGCCAAGTTTTAATATGTGTTCATTTCTAAGCTTTATTTCTGACAGTATCTTGAATCTTTCTGCATTGTTTCCTGTCTGCACTCTACAAAAAAAGTTTTAAATAATCCAAGACTCTAAAAAAATAGTTTAGCAATTTCCATCCACTCATCTATAGTACTCATGTTTGCCATATTGGAATTATTCTAATGAGTGCACCTGTCGAACTTCCAGGCTATTTAATTTTGGCACACAGCATCCATATATTGACTCTTTATGGGTAATTTGTAAAACGGCATGTGAGTACTCTCATTATCTGCATAGGAGAGAAATGTGGTGAAATCGAAGCACATAATGTGCATGTAAATTAGAGTTGGATTACTAGAAAAGGCAGATGTTGAATTAGCAATTGTCCTTAAATTCAGCTATCACATAACTACATCCTTTAAAATCACCATGTGTCCCACAAGTGAAAATCCTTAAACTGAATTTCCACCACCTGGGACCATTGTTTCATGTTTCCTCTGCAACTGTGATGCAAGCCTTTCTGACCTATTATATCTCCGTTTAATACAAAAGTAAGTTAGTAAATAAAAAAAAGTGTTTAAAAACATTATTTGCAAAGACACCATTTCAATTTTGTTATTTACCTAAAATGTTGCAGTCTGATAACCTTGATTTTACTTAAAGGAGAACTATGCTTAAAAAAATAATAATATAATTCCATTGCTAAAGGTGAGGTAGAAACTCACCTTTGCATTTAGTTGAAATCACATGTAGAGATGAGTAATGGATTGGTGCTTGGAATTTATTGACAATGTAAATACTAAAAAATTATAAAATAAATAAAAAAAAAAGATTGAAAAGTTGAAAGCACACAAAAGTCAAAAAAAAACAGTTGAAATCATGGTAAATAATGAAAAATTACTCTGCCAGAATGGAGACAATAGTTATCCTAAAGGGAATGTCCACCCTTGATAAAAACTTGTCCTATAATAGATTACAAGCCCCCAGCCCCAACCGCTATAAAAATAATTTAAGAAAGTGCCCAGAATTCACTTACCTTCCCTCTCTCCTCCGATGCCCGGCCTTCTGCTGCGAGACGTGCAAGCAGGGGGCAGGACCGGCAGCCGTGTCCGTGATTGGCTGAGAGGCAGCCAGAATGCCGGTGGAGAGAGGAAAGGTAAGTACAGTTCTGGGGTCTTTCTTAATATTATTTTTATGCGGTTGGGGCGGGGGAACATATACTATTACAGGGCCAAGGGGTTTTATGGTAGGGGAGGGATAGCAAAACGGGAGGGAGAAGGAGGGGGAGGAGGGGGAGAAGGGCTGCAGTACGCATGCCCAACTTCTCCTGGAGGCCAGGAAGGGGCAGAGTCCTATATGGACTTGCTATCCTCCTGGTGGGCAGTTTTTGGGAATTTGGGGGGGGGACTACAGGAGAACCTTATGGAGCTGGGATGTGAGGTAAGGATTTTACTACACCACTACATGGTGGGGCCATTAGTGGGGGGGATTATAGTTTTGGGGGTGGACATGCCCTTAAATATCTGGTTAGTATGCACCTAATAATGTGCTGAATATATTACTTGGGGTTTGGGGAGGTAACAGACATATGAGCAGTTTAGCTTTAAGGGTGAACATGTCCTATAAGTAGAACTATACTGATCCTACCCATCCCTTCCCATTAAAACTTAACCTAGTAACTTAACATCTAAGAATATCAGCAATCAGCTGTTCCACTTAAGCTAGGTACACACCTAGCGATTTTTCCTCCTGACCGACCGTTCGATACTTTCGACCGGTCGGCCAGGAGGAGGACTGTCAGTCGCGGCAAAAGCGCGCGTCGATAGTTACCACGAACGATGTGCGGTCCATAGAGGACTGCACGATCGGACGAGGTTTTCCACGATGTCCCATCGTCCTTTCGTCCGATTCGGATGCGATAATTTCGGTCCAATCGACCGATACACTGAATTATCTGTCGATGGACGGAAATATTAATCGTGTGTACCCAGCTTAACTTAAAGTTTTCCTTGCCAGTCCAGTCCCACTCTGCCTCCGCCTCCTCTGAACACGACCCACTCTGCCTGTAGCATGCTTTTCATTGACCAGATCACACACAGATAAAGGAGGTGAAAGTGGATGGGACAGCAAGGAAAACTTGTCGGTAAGCAAAACAAATGATTGCTGTAAACCCAGAATGAAGTGACCACCAACCAGAAGGGCTTTGCATAGAGTCAATATGGCTTCCCTGGCTTTTCTGGGTTTTGGATGCTGAATATAATTCCCGTTTCTGTGTAGTTAATGATTAGTTGAGCTAAAATTACATAGGTGATGTGACACAAACCCATTCATTATCTCATGAGCCAAGTGATACATTTGATCTGACGTGTGAGGGGAACAATTAACCTTGAGTTGACTTGGCATAAATAAATGTTACCAAAGTTCCAAAGCCCTGAATACATGTAATCGTGATGTGAAAGCTTATTATTGGAAGGTTTCTGGTTAGATGTCACCACTACCTAAGATTTGCCTAAAGCAAAGAGGGTGGAAAAAAAATGTGTCCGTCTTGGACAATAATAAAAGCATAGATTTTCATTGTTTTAGATGAATTTTAGTGAATTTTGAGCAGTGCAGTACAACATATACTGCATTTTATACTGAATTTCTAGCCTTATTCTTTATAGACTAGTTCTAGAGATATAATGTGGGTTCGAATAGAACCCAGTTTCGAATCGAATCTGAGGGTTTTGAAACCAACGAAACTTTCGGAACTCCTGGATTTCACGGAACCCGGATTTTTTAATTTTTATCGAAAATCAAGTATATGATTATCGAAAATCGAAAAGTAGACGGTTTTTGAAAATCGAAAAGACAATTATCGAAAATTGAAAATCAAAAGTAGATGATATACGAAAATCGAATCCTCGAAAGTAATGATCGATTTCGATAACTCTCGAAATGGAATGTGGAAGCTCGAAAACAGCCTAATCGCGAGGAAAGATGGTTTTTATAATAAGTTTGGGTATATTTCGGTTCCCCAGACCATTCCCCAGGTCTCTGTGTCATTTACCGTAACCTACTATTACATTTGTCCCTCAAAATGGACAGAAACTTTCAAAAAAATCTCTCCCATACTGTGACTTCTATGGGTCCGTTTTCGAATTCTCGAAATTTCGGAAAAAATTTCGGAAATTCGAAAAATGGAACGAAACTCAACAGTTTCGAGCATCTATACTTAGTTCTCCTTTAAACATTTTTCAAACAATTAATGTTGTGCAGAAGAGCAGAAAGCATGTCAAAAGATGTGCCAGATATAACATGCCATTAGGAAACAGTGACAATTTTGTGGATGTATGGTTAAAGACACTGTAAATTAATGGTAAAGATTACAGTTGCAAGAATATTTACATCTCAATGAGCAAAATAGTGTAAAGATGCTGTGGGTTTACCACTGTTTCTGAAATACAGATTATATATTTTCCCCATGAAGACAATCAGAATTGTTTTGCAGCATTGTGATTGGCTAAGAGAAAATTAAGAATAATAAAAAGGAAGATGAGTCATTAGGAATTTAGGATGTAAAAAATACATATAGCATGGAATTGTATGGGCATACAACAACATCGGAACGGCTATAGATTTTGCTAACATTTCAGCCAACATAGAGGTCCATAGAAATGTAGCTATGTTATTCTCACAGGAATTTTGACACATTGGAGTGAGATGCGAAACCAATTTCCTCATAAACTGTTTTAAAACACTTAAGGAGAATATCCATTTTGAAAATTTTAAAAAGACGTCTCTGTTAAGGCATCGCTATCAATTATATGAAGGATAATATTTGCTGCCTGTTTTATAGGTGATCTGGTGATGTGTCAGCAATGTATGTTAGTTGAGGTGTTTTTAATAGATGGTTCAGTAATTTAACAGTATTCTTTAGGTTTTTTTGACACACAATCGTTGGTTTATATTCTGAGCTTCCGTACATTTGGGAATAGGAATGAAAAATGTTTTTGTTACCATGTTTGCTTTGGATTTTGCCATTGTCTTTGCAGTTTTGGTTCCTTTTTATCTCTATTTCAATGAGGAGCGTTACAGTAAATGGAATATATATGTGTCTATACAGCATAGATTTTTACAAAGAACTAGCATTTAAAATAAGCTATTGTAGAAAAGCTATGTCTCCTTGTGGTGAACAGAAACATAGTAGTATAATATGTATTTGAGGTTGAATAAAGACATACATCCATCCAGTTCAACCTAATCAGAAATACCCACAACTCCTGCATTAACTGTTGATCCAGAGGGGAAGGTAACAACACCCCAAGTGGCATCGGAAATATCGTGGGGTCTACTCTACTTTATATGCAATACCAGTAACCTGCGACATTCCTTGTTTCAGAAACACCAAACATATGTACATGAAGTTAACTGTGGATAATTATAAAAATATATTCCCAGGATAGATTAACACAAACCAACTCTTCATTTCAATAGGAATTAGAGATAGAAAGGGGTTATTTAAGAGGGGCAACGTTTGCTATTGTGTGTATACTACTGTAAATAAAACAAATAACAGTGGTCTTGACCTTTGTATTTGTACTTGGAGTGAGAACTGGCTAAAGGATAGACTACACAGAGTTGGTTATGAATGGAATGTTTTTCTAGTTGGACCAGAGGTGTTCCTCGGGGGTCTGTCCTAGGTCCAGTTTTCTTTAAAGGACAACAATATAAAAAAAACCAAAAAAACATCACCCCTATTACATGTCCAGACTTCCAGCAGCTGAAATCAATTAAGTTTACAGCATGCTGCCCTCACTTAGATATCACACAGCTAAGATGAGTGCTAAAAGCCCGCCTCCTAGACGGCCCAGGCCCTGGTTAACAATACACTTGTAATTAAGTGGTGGGATGTTTGTTAACCTCTTCTCCTCTCTCTGCCAGTCAAACAAAATGAAATGTTCTGTTGCTAGGAACAGCCTACATAACAAGCTGATCAAGGGTGGGCGGAGGAGTGTTTTCGCGCACTTGCAGGTACAATCTTACCTGCAAGGCGTGTACATAACAGTGGCTGCTAAATTGGAGGGCTGTCCTAATGCTGGTGAACTGGAAGGCTGACTGAACATTGGCTGGTGAACTGAGGACTGACTTAACAGTGTCATCAGCCAGTGTTGAGTCAGTTTTCAGTTCACCAGCAGTGTTAGTAGACTAGCACACCAATCCCACAAGCCATGGCCATCTTCACAAGCCACACCCACTTTGATGCAGCAGGAGTTATAAGAGGCAGCTTTAAAAAGGTGCCAAAAAGTCTAGATGCACCCCTGTAGAAAACAATCAGGTGGTAACCTTTTACTGGTCTACTGCAGTTAGAAAAATCTGTAACATTTGATCACAACAGATGAACAGCCACAGGCAAAATTACACCTTATTAAATAGTCTGTGTACTATAGATTTGGCTCGTGTCCAAAGTGACTACAAAGAGAGTGTACTACAAAGAAGAGTGTACTACAAAGAAAGAGTGTACTACAAAGAGAGTGTACTACAAAGAAGAGTGTTAACTAGTTATGCTAGTGGTTAATAATGTGCTGTGTTCTGCATATCTTCACAGAGTTGTCATATTTGCCTTTTACAGATATGCTGTAAGGTTGAAATAGCAATTTTAGAAAATTGATCTTATGTCAAAAACAGAGGAAGAATATGTGACTGTTTAATCGGAGAATGTTTTCGCCAAGACTTGTACAGTTCTCAAACTTGAGTTCTTTTCAAGCACATAGTATTTCTAAGTCTTCTTTTTCTATTAAACTTAATCTTGTAGTAGTACTCATTAACTCTGAATCTTCCATTATGCTTTTCCAATTATAAAGAGATCCATTCTTGCCCTTCCATACCATCTCACTGTCACATTCATTGGAAACATACCTGTTAAAGACATGCTTCCTTTAGGCCTGTATCCCTATTAATTAGAATGTTAATTTCATTGTCTACTAACTCCTTAAGGGTTTCTTCACAATTCAAATGATTCTAATAGAAGCAAATTAGAGCTAATAAACTCAGCCCTTGCTGATCTAGATCTTAGATTAATATCCTTGCTGCAATGGTCAGCATAATATTAAACTCATGTTGTTTGATTGTATTGAAAGATGATGAATGACTTGACTCGAGTTAGCAAATGCTGAGGTGGGAAACTTTTGAGCAAGAATACAAAATTCACATGCATCTATTTTTTGAGTTTAGCAAATGCAAGCATTAAGTAATGAAAATTAAACAGTGTCTCGGGAATCTGAAATTTTGGGAATAAAAGCATCATTCATGTCCAGAGAACTTTCTGGAAGCTAGATATTGTTTCTCAGGGCTGGATTTGTGTTTAGAAACAGTAGGCACTTGCCAGGGTTTGCATATGGTTGCAGAGACAGCTGCCCCCCCCCCCCCTTTTTTTTAATCTTCCACTGTTGACAATTTGCAGCACATCAGGTTTTAAAAATCATCTGACACCTGTGGTACTGTTATGTCTAGGCCCCACTGCTGCTATTTTGCTGCCTTTGCCCTTCGTTTGCGCTTTGGATGACAGATATTATAATGTAAATCACGGGAAGCAGGCCCCTCTGTGAGCTCTGCAATCCATTGTGATTTTTGAATGCATGAATAACATTTTTGTTTATTCTATGAAAGCACATGAAAAAGCAGATACAAGTGGACACAAATCTATAAGCCCTACCATTAAGGTTCATTTAACCATAAATCCCCTGATAAAGTAAGTTCAAGCACATGTAAACACAATCAATAACGGGGACCTCGCACACTCCAGGAAAGCAACATACACGGCAGCTGCATATTAAAAATCCTTTATTGATACGCAGGAGCACTTCTACGGTTTTTACTGCTTTAGCCAACTTTATTACCGCCCTTTGTGCACCGCCAACATATTAGAATGGTTGTGGCTTTGTGGATGGGGTGGCTAAAGTTTTATGATTTACCTTTCTATCACATAGGTATTTAAACAGTTCCTCCGACAGTCAATTAGCAAATAATGTAAATATACTAGAAACAGAATTAATCCCTTTCTCAACAGCTTGTTTTGCCATACCATATTGCTCCTTTCAGGTTTTTGTTGCTCAATCATATTAACTTATTTATAGCCTGTGCTATACATGTTGGTTCAACTGTTACAATCATTAGAAATCCATACTTTCTGTACTATAAAATATTTTAGCCAAAAGATTTGTAAGCCTTCCACCATGTCAAGGTAGACCCTTTCAGCAGGGCCTAACTAACCTAACCAGTCTAACAAACTTATTAAAGCTAACCTAACCATACTAAAGGATTTTAACAACATTATATCTGTTACTAGGGGAGATTCTTTTTTTTCTTGACTGGTCAAGGAAATTTTTTTTTTTTTCTACAACGCCTGTCTGCTCCTTTCTTCTTCAATGCCGGGTGCCGCCTGAGGACAAATGCCCCACTCTGCTAATGGTAGATGTGGCCTGTTGATACGGATTCACCAATACATCCTTAGACAGGCTACGTCTGACATGTTTAGACCCTGTTGGTCCTTACTCATAGCATAAGAAAAGTGTCCTGACTGATTCCTTTTTATGCCTTTTCCCCTTTTATACTACAGAACACTAAGCTTCTTGTACCTTATGTAAGGGTTAAATGTATTAATTTTTATAGTTACACTTTATAACTGCTCCATAGTCTCTGCTAATGGGGTGGTATTTAGCTTTATTTTGTTACTATTCTAGATATATTTGCAGCCACCTGATGTTGGAATTTATACTATACTAATTATGTTTTTATTTCTTTTGATATATTGCTTTGTTTTACATGGTTTGTATGCCGTGCAGCCTTTATCACTATGGCTTCTGCAGTGTTGATTGTACTGCACTCCATCTGTTGGTTTCTTCATATGGTAGACGATTCCAGTAATTGAACACATTTGCACCTGGTTAGTGTTGGGGCGGATCCTTACATAACCCGATCTCTCCATAAAAGAAATCAGTCAGGACACTTTCTTATGCCTGTGATTAGGACCGATAGGGTCCGAAAGTGTCAGCGTAGCTTGTCTAAGGATGTGTGGTATTAGTAAAGGATATTTTATTATGCAGCTGCTGTGGTATGTTGCTTTCCTGGAGTGAGCGAGGAAAGGGAACCAGTTGGAACCAGGTGAGGGGTTCGGGGCGAGGCACCCGGACCAACGACAGGGAGTGGAGTTACGAGACCTTCTTATTCTCTACTTATATGATTGATGGTGTTTTCCTGGATAACAGTTGAACATCAGTGACTGGCAGAGGCATTAGCACCTGAGTCTATGTTTTCCTAAGTAAGCCCTTTTCTCCTTTGCTTTACAGAGGATTTGCAGGGTTAATGGTCTCGAATATTAGTGTTATTTCCAATACCTAGTACTCCTGAGGGGTACAATTGATTTCAAACACATGTAAAAGCAGAAACGAGTGGACACAAGGGCACGGCAAAAGCAACAGAAATGACCAGCTCTATTTTGTGCATTAACCCCTGAAGTTCAATCTCTAATCTTTGACTCCTCTCTTTACTTCCATCATTACATTAACAATGTCACTAGGTGTGTTGTTTCTCCTTCGCAATATTGTGAAGATCCGCCCTTCCTCTCTCACTCCACTACTAAAATGCTCATGCATGCCCTTATATCTCCCGTCTTGATTACAGTAAAATTCTGCTGAAGTTGCAAGCAGGGGCTGGACTCGCAGCCACGTCTGTGATTGGCTACGACGCGGCCAATGACAGATGGGCTGACATCATTCAAGAAGGTGCGGGAGAGAAGGGTCCGTAAGTAACGATGGGAGCATATTTTGCAAAAATATTTTGGCGGTGGGGGTAGGAAGGGGGCACCTACCTTGTAACCAAATGTTTTCACACGCTGGTGCACGGCCGAAGAGGATGGATCATGATGGAGGGAGGGCAGTAATGGGCTCCACAGTGCATGTCACATTCTTGTCGAGGTTGAGGAATCAGCAAGGACCAGATGGCTCACAGACACCTCCTTCACTTCACTTTCCTGGACTTTGGACAAGCATTACTGAAGAAACCATTTGGAGCAGAGATGTAAGGTAAGATTTTTGTTAACTACTTAGCAGGGCCAGTAATGGGTTAAATTATAGTTTTAGGGGTGGACATGCCCTTTAATGTAGTAAATGTAGTTAAAGGACAAGCCACATGAAAACATATTTACGTTAAATTTTTTATTTATTCTTAATTTTTTTTATTATTAGTATTATTTACTTTTTTATAAATAAATTGCAGAGAGGGATCTGTTCCAGGAAAATGCTTGTGAAGGTTCATTCATCCAGGTCATGGTATTGTGTATTCAATTAGATCAACGGACTTGAAGTTTAGTTCTTGAAGACATTTCGCTAGTCATCGACTGGCTTTCTCAATTGAGTTGAGAAAGCCAGTCGGATGACTTTAGCTGGGTACACACACTAACGATAAACCCGATACCGTTGGATCCGATGGTATCGGGGCTTTATCGTTTGTGTGTGCGCTCGTTTCCGTTTAGTTTTTTTTTAAACTTGGCAGCTCGGATCACCTGACTCTCATCCAAAGAGAACCCACACCCTGATACTGCAGTCCATGGGTGGGTTTCATCAAAAAACAAAACTATTCAATCTCTTCTTTCAACCTTTAAATCCCTTCATCTACTGCACTTCCCTTCTTATCTTCTCTCTTCGTCCCTAGTTCTGGACATGCTATGCGTCCTCGCAAGGCATCTACTTTACAAACCCACTACGAACACTGCTTCCTACTGTCTTAAATATGGGCAGTGGAGGAGGACTTGAAAGTTCACCTAACCCAATATAACAAACACATGGACACTATTTTTAGGTGGTGAAATCAGGCCACAGATTTATTAACAAATTTTCACCAATAACTTAACCTTTATACCATAACTCAATTAATATTTCCAGCTTTACCAAACTAATTTTAGGCCAACCCCTTTTTCTCGATCTGCATCTTTTCCATTTCCCCAAATGAAGGCCTTGTCATGAACCAGCCAAAGCCCCATTGCAAACTCTTTTCTTTCCTACACGTCTTGGTGAATTCCTCAGCTCAAGATGGACTTCCCCCCACAATAATTACTTTTTCATGGACTTGCAGCGTCATTTAAAATTTTAAGGCCACACATCAAACAGGTGAAACCATATAACCTGTATAGGCCTGATTCACCACCCTCAAACTGAAGTATCTCCATGTAACTAACAGGGGATTCAATAAAAGTTCTTCAGGGTTATTTAATAAAATCTTATCGTTTAAATGGTGCTAATTTTGCCCAACCAATCAGATCTTATTTAACATTTGAAACCTTACATCGATGGCTGGGGCAAATTAGCACCATTTTAATGATAAGAACTTTTATTGAATAACCCTGCTAATCATTTGAATGGTGCTTTCTCCATTTCCAAAATGAGGGAAACTGGAGGCCCGTAACCAATGTGATCACCAAACATGTTAGAAATCAATTTCTAATGTAAACCTTAACCCCATCCAATAACATTTCTATTTCTTTTAATATGCCTGGATTAGTCCATACAAATGATTCTCAGCTCTTATTATCTAACTTGTAGTTAACAAATCAACCTGTGTTTATCAAAGCAACTACAAGACCAAAAGGCCAAATTGTAAAAAATGTGAACTGCACCTCCTCAATTTCCCACCTGTCCATTCCATAATCACTTCTTTACTGAAATGCGAAATCTAAATATAACTGAAAGAGAAGCTAGGTGAAGTATGAACACATTTGGGTAAAGAAAGTGCATATGGGGGCAAATCTCAGAAATCGCTACGTGGACCAAACCAAGAGATTTGTCTGTTTAGAAAGATTGTATACATTGTATAACTTTGCTGTAGCCGTTTTAGTCCAGTTGAATTAGTAAAGATATGTACTGTAGTGTATGGTCAGACTGTTATGAACTAACAGTTCATTTTTAGACATCTTAAAGATATCAACTTTACTCTTGTTCAGTTAAGCAGTCAACTTTTAACAAAGATTGAACATTATTTCAATCTGCCTTGGATCAATGTAACATACAAAACCTGCACCCAGATTGGGGGAAACTTCTTCACTGACAATAAAGCAGCAAAAACCTGTATAAATAGGAACTGGAAACAGTTTCATATTACAAGACACACAGGGAGAATATGATCAGATGTTGTAACAACAAATTCCAGTTATGGTGGTTTCCAATCCCATGATGCTTGACCCTTGCCAGACCCTTACCATGAATATCCACATGCTTTGGGTGAAATCATTAGCCGTAATACAGATAAAAGGAAATAGAGGCACATTCTGTCCAAATAGAGGAACTGATCAACCTGTTCACTCCACAGTAATTACAGTATATGTAAAGAGCTTAAAAAAATGTCTGATGTTATCTTATAACTGGCTGTTAACTTGGATGTCTACTCAACTATTCCCACCACTATGTATCTGTCCTGAACACTTGTTCTTTTATTTGCAACTCCTGCACACTAACGGCTGGACCGATTTTTACCAAAATTTCAGGGTGTGTGCGGGGACTGGCTGAGGTGTAAGGGGAAGGGTTTGGAGGGTGGACAGAGAGGAATAGTGGGGGGTATTGGGGGCGGATGGGGAGGGGTGGTGGGGGTTATTTTCACCAAAATTTCAGGGTGTGTGGGGACTGGCTGAGGTGTAAGGGGAAGGGTTTGGAGGGTGGACAGAGAGGAATAGTGGGGGGTATTGGGGCGGACGGGGAGGGGTGGTGGGGGTTATTTTCACCAAAATTTCAGGGTGGTGCGGGGACTGGCTGAGGTGTAAGGGGAAGGGTTTGGAGGGTGGACAGAGAGGAATATGGGGGGTATTGGGGACAGACAGGAGGTAATAAAGGCAAAGCCCTCACTAACTCACTCACTCATCATTAAGCCCTCACTCTCACTCCCTCACCACCTAATTCTCCAACTTGCCGTGGAGGCAGACGGCTTAAATTTGGCAGGCTCGTTCATTGCACCTTACTTATAAAAGTTAAGCAGGTTTTGTTTCGAAATTCCAATCTGACATTGCACAGACTTATGGTTACCTAGCTTAGGGGAAAGGTTTGGAGGGTGGACAGAGAGGAATAGTGGGGGGTATTGGGGGGCGGATGGAGAGGTAATAAAAGCAAAGCCCTCACTCACTCACTCACTCACTATCGCTAATTCTCCAACTTGCCGTGGAGGGGCAGACGGCTTAAATTTGGCAGGCTCATTCATTGCACCTTACTAACAAAAGTAGCAGGTTTGTTTGAAATTCCACCTGTAACGGTGAGTATCTGACATTGCACAGACTTATGGTTACCTAGCTTACAAGCTATACAAATCATATGGTTGGTCCGATTTCAACCAAATTTTGTATGCATATACTCCTTTACCAGTAAAAGGTTAATAAAATATTTTTTTTAGGGTGGGGGTGAATGGGGGAATACAATTTTGAAACTCCTGCACACAACGCTGGACCGATTTTTACCAAATTCAGGGTATGTGCAGGGACTGGCTGAGGTGTAAGGGGAAGGGTTTGGAGGGTGGACAGAGAGGAATAGTGGGGGGTATTGGGGGCGACGGGGAGGGGGTGGGGGTTATTTTCACCAAAATTTCGTAGTGAATAAAAAGTATATATTAAATTAAAGTTAATGAGTGTTGCATTATCGTAAAGCTTATTGAATTGTCTTTCTTTAATATATCAAGTGCCGAGTGATTACAGCAATCTTGATACATTATTGCTTCTTACTAAAAAGGTTATTTGATACATCTCCGCTGCGAAGTGCGGGTATTTTGCTAGTCTCAATAAAAGAAAGTTTTATGGTTGTAAACACAAAAAAGACATACCCTCTCAACCAGACCAGGTACACACACACCTACTAATCTACTAATTCATTATGGTGGTAGCCATACTTAAAGGGTAACTAAAGTTAAAAAAACTAATTTAGATTTATCCTCAATAAAATATAGTTTTATGGTTGTAAACACAAAAAAGTCATACCCCCTCAACCAGACCCAGGTACACACACCTACTAATCTACTTATCCATTACTGTGCCAGCCATACTTAAAGGGTAACTAAAGTCAAAAAAATAATTTTGAGTAATAATAAAAGGTTGTTTTTTTAACCCCCTTGTGGCACATTTACATACACCTACTGACCTACCCCTTCATTACTGTTGCAGCCATACCTAAAGGGTAACTAAAGTCAAAAAATTTTGTTTGACCAATCATCAAAAAGTTTGTTTTCTTAACCCCAACAGGTACACACACCTACTGATCTACTATCCATTACTGTGGCAGCCATACCTAAAGGGTAACTAAAGTAAAAAAATAAAATTTGACCAATCATCAAAAAAGTTTGTTTTTTTAACCCCAACCCGACACAGGTACACACACCTACTGATCTACTTACCATTACTGTGGCAGCCATACTTAAAGGGTAACTAAATTCAAAAATTTTGTTTTTCACCAATTATCAAAAAGATACAGAGAGATTCAATAAAAGTTCTTATCATTGAAAATGGTGTTATTTTGCCCTAACCAATCAGATGTGCTTTCTGATTGATTGGATCAAAATTACCACAAATTTTTTTTTTGTCCCAAACAAGCCTTCACTACAAACTCATTCCCATTGAGTTTTAAAATCTGCAACAACACACATATTCCCTTCCAAAATGCAGCCCTTTAACCAAATTTAAAGTTAATACTTAAACTTTCCCTTCTAATTATTAATTATATTATTATTATTATTTCAGCATTCTATACCAAATTTCTGATTTTATTTTTATTAAAGTAACCCTGTGGTGGCCAGTAAAAACAGACAGAAATAAAAGCAGTTTTAACTGTTGTCTCTCTCTTTTTATAAGAATCCCGTAGATCCAGACAAACATTATCTTGAAAGATGTGGCAATATAATAAACAGAGAGAATATAGTCCCTAGTTATAAAAAAAGCTTAAGGAATTGAATTATACTGTAACTAGGATTCTTCGCTGAATTTACAGGGGTATATACCATGATATCAAACTACCCGGCATGAGGTGGCCGACAGCCTTCATTTAATTGAGTGTAAATGTTTAATTACATTAGGGATAAACAGAAAAAGCCCTTAGGTTGTAAAGCAGCCAAAGCAATTTAGCACCTGTTTTGTAATGGGCTGTGAAATGGAACCAGACATCTGTGCAAGAAACACGGCAAAGTCAAGGTTTTTAAACAGTCCTTTCATAAGGATGAATAAATTAGCAACTGGGCATCATTTTAAAGTCTGGATGTCAGAACTTTTAGCTTATGTCTTATCTACAGCATCAGTCATTTCACGTTACTCTCTATCCACTGAAGATATTCCATCTTGCAATAAGCTACATGAGTAATTCATTCTTTTTTCTTCTAAAATAGTCAATAATTCAAACCTCCAGGCCCAATTTATTTCAAGACACTGGTTCAGTTTGCATTCACACAACTGTAATATCATGCAATAACTTTAACACATATAATCTGCATATTGTTGTAATTGCTGTTAATATAAAAGAATCTTATTATTGCACTGCTCACTTTGGTTTTTAAGCTGAAAGTCAACATTACCCATAACACCCTGGGCAGATATGAGCAGGTGTTGCTGTTAACCATTTTGTATTCTGTTTGCGCATGTATTCCATTCAGCTTCAGCAAAGCAAAAGATCTTTTATAACCCCATCTGCAGCTTGCCTGGTAAAACATATTGGGTAATGGTAACTAATGTGGCTAGCCACACTGCTCCATTTTCCCATGAGCTAAGGGTTGCGATCCGTTAGCGCATGAGAATCGCATAGCATTGCATGTCAATGTGGTCACATTACATGAGATGCGGTTTGATCCGTTTTCTTAGTGCACATGATCATTGATCATGTATGGCCAGCATAAACACTTTGTCCAATATTTTCCTGCCCAGAATTATATGGTTCTTTTCTTACGGCAGTTATAAAAATAGAATTATACCAGTGATTCTATCTCTACCTGGTAGTTTTTGTTTTTCTGTGTCAACTTATATTCAACTTTTTGAACGTAACACACGTTCTATTCATAGCTATGAATAAGAACATGTTACGTTCGAAAACGCGTCACCGGTTAGCTGTTTTGTTCTGTAATATTTTTATGTCAAAATAAGGATGAAGTTTTTATTGAAAACCTGGGTCGCATGTGGGGTTTTGTGTAAGGAGTCTCACACTAACAGCCAAACATAGCCAGAATCTGTGGAAAGCTATATGTATGTATGTATATATATATATATATATAATATATATAATATTAAAATGTAAATGAACATCCAGAAACCAGTCACTGGAGCACTCCACGGACTTATTCTAAAAATCTTATACAACAATTAGGTCTGTGTATATATATATATATTATATATATTATGTAGATAGTATACAGCACTCTACCTTATATAAATCACCCAGTGCAAGTGTGTAAATATGGCTGATTATTCCATTTAATAATCTGTCTTTGCTCCCACACCAAGACATAATTTATTTGATGATGAAGTTAAACTTTATAGGTTCAGCAACATATGTTACCTATATTTGAATCTTATATTTGATAAGCATATAGTGATATACAAAGGTTTATAGTCATAAGATGGTTGAAACTGTTAAGTTTCATTCCATTTTTGGATTTATGGATCTTGGGAAAATCCCTTGAAGATCCGAAAATCCGAAAACTGAACATGCTTTTGGGACTTTGGATCCCATTTTCATTGATTATCGAACGTTCAAGCTATTTTTGATAATTCTCGAAATACCCTTGAATGTTCGATAATCCTCGAAAATACGATCAGAAACTACTTCGAGTATCCATTTGTATTTTCAAGGATTATCGAACATTCAAGGGTATTTTTGAGGATTACCGAAAATAGCTTGAATGTTCAATAATCAACGAAAATGGATCCGAAGTCCCAAAATCCAATGATTAAGGATGGCCGTTCGCGGATCCGAACCCGGATCCGCCGCGGATTTATCCCGTTGGCGAATGGCGGATTTTTCCGGATTTTCCAGATTTTCCGCTTTTCTGAACTTCCGAACCGCGGATTTCTCGTATTTTCGAGAATTTTCGAAAATACGAGGATTTCTCTTATTTTCGTAAATAAGTGTTTTCGAAAATTTTCTAAATTCTGAGGATTACTCGTATTTCGAAAAATACGTATTTTAGAAAATTTCGAAATTACGAGGATTTCTCGTATTTTCGAAAATTTTCGAAATTGACAGAAATCTCGTAATTTCGAGTATATTTTTTCATTTTAGTGGGTCCGCTCGTGGATTTTTGAATTTCCTATTTTTTCGAAAATTTCGGATCCTCGAGCGGACCGGCTTTTGCGAAGTTCGGACATCTCTACTAACGATCTGTCCAAACATTCGGATTTCGGAACCGAGGGGTTCAGTGTCAAATCCGGGTCCGAGATGGACCGGTTCCCATCTCTATTATAGACCTGTTCATTCTGTGGAAGGGGTCACAGAGGAAGTTGAACAATTCCTGTGACCATTAATAATTTAGAGAGTCCTATTAGCTCACAATGAATATGACCAACATCCTATTGAATTTCTGGACTTAAAAATCTTTAAAAAAGATATAGTGTTAGGTTCTACCCTATATGCAAATCAACTAATAGGAACTCTGTCTTACATGCTAACATTAATCATCCCCTCTCTCAAAAAGAAGATCAGAGACTTAAGGTGGCCATACATATAACCCAATATTACTTACCCGACCGATCGCTCATGCGACGTTCGTTCGTTGCTGCCGGAACCGCTTCTCCCGATCTTCCATGCAACTGACATGCGATGGTAAAATTAATTGGATTTTGCGATCGCATGTTGGTCGCATAAAAGGTTGGGAGAAGTGGTTCTGGCAGGATCGAACGAACGTCGCGTGAGCGCTCAGTCGGGTAAGTAATATAAGGTTATGTATGGCCACCTTTATGCTTAAACAAATAGAGGATATGAGACCATAAATTCAAAGAGAGGTTATTCCCCTTATGGAATCCAGATACAACTTGATAGGGCTCTAAGTATGAGCAAAAAATCTAAAAGGTGAACTAAGAATACTATTACCCCATGCGGGAACGTCTAGCTATTCATAGAACAGCCATACGAAAGGCTATGGAAACCAATAGTGTGCAATAGTGTGTAAGCCGAACAAGGATTACAGTTTTGTGAACATGCAGTGGCTCATTATTTTCGAGAGGCTGGACACACTTTACCCATTATCTCTTTACTTATCGACGAAGAGCTTGAACGAACAGTTGTCTTTTTCGTGTTTCCTTTGAAATACTATTTTCTCTTTTTTTCATTAACTCTTCCCCAGGAGATATTAATTTTTTTTAGTCTATAAAAGAAAAGTTCTGCATGAGTCCGGTACTTAATATTAGGAAAACTGTGGCAGTAATTATTGTCTATATAATTGAAGTGTACAAGTGAATACTGGAATTTCTTGACTTTAAAAATGTTTGGACTAGATAATTGGTCAGTAGGAGATGGGCCTATATATAGGGGTCAGTCTAAAGTGGACAACCAGATTAGACAGTAACATTGATTAGAATGGTTTGTTAGGAGCGAACAAGCCTTAAACTTTATATTGGTTATCTCTCTCCAGGGACTGGCTGAGGTGTAAGGGGAAGGGTTTGGAGGGTGGACAGAGAGGAATAGTGGGGGGTATTGGGGGCGGATGGGGAGGGGTGGTGGGGGTTATTTTCACCAAAATTTCAGGGTGTGTGCGGGGACTGGCTGAGGTGTAAGGGGAAGGGTTTGGAGGGTGGACAGAGAGGAATAGTGGGGGGTATTGGGGACAGACAGGGAGGTAATAAAAGGCAAAGCCCTCACTAACTCACTCACTCATCACTAAGCCCTCACTCTCACTCACTCACTCATCACTAATTCTCCAACTTGCCGTGGAGGCAGACGGCTTAAATTTGGCAGGCTCGTTCATTGCACCTTACTTATAAAAGTTAAGCAGGTTTTGTTTCGAAATTCCAATCTGACATTGCACAGACTTATGGTTACCTAGCTTAGGGGAAAGGTTTGGAGGGTGGACAGAGAGGAATAGTGGGGGGTATTGGGGGCGGATGGAGAGGTAATAAAAGGCAAAGCCCTCACTCACTCACGCTTAATTCTCCAACTTGCCGTGGAGGAGGCAGACGGCTTAAAATTGGCAGGCTCATTCATTGCACCTTACTAACAAAAGTTAAGCAGGTTTGTTTCGAAATTCCACCTGTAACGGTGAGTATCTGACATTGCACAGACTTATGGTTACCTAGCTTAAAGCTATACAAATCTATATGGTTGGTCCGATTCAACCAAATTTGTATGCATATACTCTTACAGAAAAGGTTAATAAAATATTTTTTTTAGGGTGGGGGTGAATGGGGGGGAATACAATTTTGAACTCCTGCACACTAACGGGTGGACCGATTTTTACCAAAATTTCAGGGTATGTGCGGGGACTGGCTGAGGTGTAAGGGGAAGGGTTTGGAGGGTGGACAGAGAGGAATAGTGGGGGGTATGGGGGAGGCGGGGAGGGGTGGTGGGGGTATTTTCACCACAATGTTAGTTGAATAAAAAATATATTAAATTAAAGTTAATGAGTGTTGCATTATCGTAAAGCTTATTGAATTGTCTTTCTTTAATATATCAAGTGCCGAGTGATTACAGCAATCTTGATACATTATTGCTTTCTTACTAAAAAGGTTATTTGAATACATCTCCGCTGCGAAGTGCGGGTATTTTGCTAGTATTCAATAAAAGAAAGTTTTATGGTTGTAAACACAAAAAAGACATACCCTCTCAACCAGAGCCAGGTACACACACACCTACTAATCTACTAATTCATTATGGTGGTAGCCATACTTAAAGGGTAACTAAAGTTAAAAAAACTAATTTAGATTTATCCTCAATAAAATATAGTTTTATGGTTGTAAACACAAAAAAGTCATACCCCCTCAACCAGACCCAGGTACACACACCTACTAATCTACTTGCAAGGGGCGGGACTGCAACACCCATGAGTGGTGGGGCCGCTTGCAACACCGGGGCGGGCCAAGTGGAGGCTGTTAAATGGAAGTGCAAAGGGGGCCTGCAAGGGGATGGGAGCCAGGGGGTGTAAAGAAGGAGAGATGCAGGGGAAAGAAATGAGAATGTGACATGGTTCCAAAGCAGGGAAAGTTGCAGGGATCTGGTGATGCTGTGCCAATATATCACATCGCAAGGTCACTCCAAGGGGGAGGGGGCCCAGCGAGCAGTGCGGGACCCCTTAAGCCCCAAAGGCCCTTGTCAGGCACAAAATGTCCTTGTTGTAAGGACCAGGAGGGGTCCCAGTTTCGAGCAGCTGCGGGAACCCTGAACGTCGGCGTGTGTGACAGCGTTCTAGAATCGACGACAAGGCGGGGATTTCGGAGGCAAGCGGGTTCGATGTGTGCAGAATGCTCGAAAACTCCTCAAACTTTCAAGGATTAATCGAAAGCGGTACACGGAAAAACCGCACGGACACGTTCCCCAGATCATCTCCCAGGTTCACAGGGGCCTGTTAGGTAAGTTTACACTACATTTTCGAAAAGTTAATTCAAAACTTCGAAACTATTTACCCCCATTGACTTTCAAACTTTTTAGGAGTTTACAAACGTTCGAAAACGGAACGAACTTTCAAAAGGTCCGGCCATCTCTAGCTTGCCATCTCAGCACTCACGAAGCGGCTGACGGTCCGGCCCCGTGCTTGCAGTTTCATGCAAACAGAGGGGTGTGACAGTTCGCCAGTGAAAAGACTGGTAATGATAAGTAAGGATTGGGGGAGGTCTGCAACAAAAACTTAGCGGTTGGGGCTCGGGGGAGGGAGCCCATACACTACCGAAAAATATTTTAAAAAGGCGTGGGACATGCCTTAAAACAAAAAAGACACAGCTAATTTTTATTCCCCCCTCCCTATAATAAGAGAACACCCGGGTACACAGTCGAAAACTTACCTTATCGGCCACTTCATCGCTGTTCCATCTTGCACCGACAGCGCGTTGCTCCGATCGCGCAACCTATCTTTTGTAGTCGTGAACATGCGCCCAAAGATAGGCGCTTGGTTGGGGGCAGCGCGTCAAAGGGAGGGGGGAAAAGGCATTCTTACCTCCACTAGTGATAATAGAAAACATATGGAAGAAGTAGTAAAAAACACAAGTTAGTGTTCCTTTAACATTATTCAATGGATAATGTAATAAATATTATTGTGTATATTAAAAAAAAAAAAAAAAAGAATCGTGTTGTGTATTTGGGCGGCCTTAATAAAAATGATGGTAACCCAAAAACCATACAGATGTCATTGTGCGATCTGTTATTGTCTAACTATGAAAGCGTGTACTTGGGCTAATAAATAGAAAGACAGGTATTGTTGCAATTGGATCATAATAAATAACCATTTCTGGATGAGCAGCAGTGTTATCTTTAATGGTGAAGGTTCTTTGTCATGTGCAGTGTTGGTTGATCATTTAAGGAATGTAAGCTATGATATCATATAAATGAATCAACCAAACACCGCACATGATAAAAAGAACCTTACACTATTAAAGGATAAAACATGCATGCTCATCCGAATGTTGATTATATAATCCATGCAACAAGTGCCCTAGTGCAGGTTATATTGGGAAGCAGACAAGAATTACATAGTTACATGGTACATAGTAATTGAAGGTGAATAAAGACAGACGTCATCAAGTACACTATTCACTTTTTTTTTTTAACCTACCCAAACAGTTGATCCAGAGGGAAGGCAAAAAAAACCAGCTAAAAAGGGGGGAAAAATTCTTCCTGACTCCAAACGGCAATCGGAAAGTATCCCTGGATCAACCAGATCTATATGCTTTAATACAGTATGTCTCAATATTTTTTAGTTTTAGAAACTTATCCAGGCCTTTTTAAAGTTTATTCAATGAAACTGCCATTACCACATCTGCTGTAAGACAGTTCCCACAGTTTCACCGTTCTCACTGTAAAGAAACTTTCCTAACCTGAAGATGAACTTCTTTTCTTCCAACCTTAAAGGATTAAGCCATGAGAATGAATATAACCACAGACATACTATAAAAAATCCATGAATGAAACAAACCCAATTTCAAGGATAACAAAACCCCCGGCACACAATAACACCATTTCACACAAAAATCATTCTAATATGGCATTCAAAAACACCCAGAAAAGGGAAACCTTTCAGCTCAGAATGATCCCCTTATTTAACACTAAACCAAATTGGCCTAAATAAGGACAGTGGGATTCCTCAGCCACTATCAAGAATATCTTTGATCCACTCTCAGTTCCACTATCTGCTTTCTACTCTCCTGTATCTTGCTAATTACTTTCACTAATTATGTCCAATTATAGTTCCCTAGTGTTTCTTTGTTTTATTGTTTTATATGCTTATAGCCTTTGTTATTAGTACTAGCAGGTACCCAGTGTTGCCCAGTTTTCTAAAGATCCAGCCGAACCTGCATCCAAATCAACTTTCTAACCTGACCCACGAAATCATGGTTTAAAATTGGCAGTGTCCTGACACAATGGCAGGATTTAGAGCAGATCTCATCCCAATTAACATAACCCACGACATTTGGGGGTATCGTTGTGGGATATTGCAAATGTACAAATTTGAGGCAAATGAGGTTGGCATTTACCCTAAAAAATAATGAATGTGATTGCGGTGTGTACCCGTTGTATAAAGGGGTGTTAATACGCATCTACTTCCTTAATGCGTATTTTACCACTACCCTTTTTAAGGCATATCCCAACCAACTTCCTTTAATGAGTATTACACCAACTACCCTTTAAGGTCTTACAAACAACTTCCTCTTTAGGCAAATCACATAAAATTCCCTTTAAGGCATATCACACCAACTTCCCTTTAACGCTATCACATCAATTACCTTTAACAATATCAAAACAACTTTCCCTTTAAGTGTATCAATCAACTTCCGTTTTTTAAAGCATATCACATCAACTACCCCTTAAGGCAATATCACACCACCTCCCTTTAAGGCATATCCACACCACTTCCCCTTACACCGTATACACACCAACTTCCACCTTACGATATTGCATCTACCTACCCTTTACATGTATCACACCACAACTTTCCCATTAACATTTATCAAACCAACTTACCCTTTAAGGAATATTGCACGCAACATACTCTTTAGCAGTATCGCCTCAACTTCCCCCTTAGAGCGTATGTATCAACTCCTTTTAGCACAATTGCATCAAATTCCCCTTTAGAGAGCATCACCACAACTTCCCCATTAATAACATATCGCATCAACTTCCCAGTAGTATGTAGGACCATATTATGTCAAACTCAACTAGACATGCCTGGACACGGACCTCCACCCCCCTGCCATAGAGATATCTAACATAAAAGGGCGGGTGGAGAGTCGCACAAAATGGCCGCAGGAATGCGATTCGCGCAAAATGGTGGCTAGGACTTAACAACAACTGAAATATTGGGTCTATAGCTAAGATACTTAAAATGGCGGACATGGAATTATGGGTACAGCTGTCACAAACACGCCCAGACATGTCTGCTCTTGCGTCAAAACAGACATGCCTGGACACGATGCCCCTGCCATATGAGATATCTAACATAAAATGGCAGCGCGGTCGCGCAAAATGGCGGCTGGGAATCACAACAACTGAACTATTGGCCGCACTATAACACAGCAACTTAAATGGCGACCGCATCTACACAAAATGAGAATGCTGGGGGGGGGTGGCTTACTCAAGGCTGTGGATGGTTACATATCGATGATGTCAGCTTGGAATTCCAGGAATGAAGCCTGAGTCATAGGGGGGAGGGAACAACTGTCAACTTGACGAGTGGCTAAGCTCCACCCCTAGGGGCAGGCACCTGTCAAGTTGAGTTTGACATAATATGGTCCTACATACTACTTTCCCTTTAGCAAGAATCACATCAACTACCTCTTTAGCGGTATTGCACCAACATCCCCTTTAGCGCATTATAGCATCACTTCCCTTAACAAGTGGTAAAGTCATCTCACATTAATTTATTTTTACTGACAATCAATCATTATTGACACACAATGTCCCCAGAGAAAAACACACAATATTCTTGCAAAAACAAATGACACATGGAAACGAAAAGGGTGAGTTGAAAAGTTGTGTACGTATCCTTAATACTGGGGTTTCAGTAGTTTGTGGGGAAAGAAAAGAGATACAAGGTGTGAAGTAAATGAACCCTTACAGGCAGTTGGTTGCAGTGTGGGCCGAGTGTCTCCCATTCACAGCTGTCATTGTCTTCATTAAATAAAACTACACATTTCCTTTGCCACCTTCTCGAACTCTGCACCAGACTGCTGAAAACTGTGATCTCAATTGGTAAATGCATGCCCAACCCCAGTGCAAGAGACTATCTTAGATTGGTCAGTTACCTCTCAATCTTGACTTTGGGCAAACCACAGTGAGAGGAGGTGATGAGTGTGTGGTCACATGACAATGCTACATCACATTGGTCTGCTGCTCCTTAAATTGACAGCTCTATCGTCCTATCACAGCAACAACAGTACAAACTGAAAAGCATTGCACTGCCCTGAACAATCTGTGTATTTGGAAGGTGTGCAATTAACTTGATTCAGCACCAGATGGCAACACACAGGTTAAGTAACTTTAAAATGTTGATAAAGGAGGGTACAGAGGCATTTTAAAAGTTGTAAAGTAACCAATGCTTTTCCCCAGTCCTTATACTAAAGTGTACCAAGTCTCATGAAAATTGTCCCAACTGTTTTAAAGTTTTTCTGGAAACATACAAACATACATACACACATTACATACTACATACATTGACTGAGAGTATATTATATATACCACGGACACAAAATTTGTTAATCATCTAATAATTTTTATGATTAATAACATTTGAGCACTTTATATGCACGGTAACACTTTAACTTTATAGCACTTTAAAATAATTAATTATTGATACTTTTTTTAAAACACATGCTGATCTGGATTAGTTCAGCTCACTAGGAGTTAATGTACTATGTTGTTCATACCAAGTATGTAAAATGGTGTCACTACCAATTATGTAAATGTAATTGAGTCATCACAGAAAGATTTAATAGACACAGTGTGTGTATGATTTATTTAGCTTGAAAAGGTCATAAAACACGACCGAAAAGTCGCTAACTACACAAATGTGTGAGAATAAAAGTCTATTTTGGATTATAAATGCACCTTTTGTGTGCACGACTTCAATCAAATACATTTGAAACTCTCACCAGTAGTACCAAGGAATAATACTGTTGAGTGATTGCCAACCAACCCAATATATATATATTATATATATATATATTATATATATAGATTGTTGAAATGAAGAAGAGAGATGGGTATCTCTTAAAAGTTTGTCTGTAAAATGAACTTAGTCCATAATAAAAGGGTATTACCTTTATCCTACAGTACGCATATTTAGTTTATTAGATTTCACATATGGTAAAATAATATGTAGCATTTTATTAGAGGGATGAAATATAAATCTTTGTATCAGTGCAGCATCTGGCACAAGAAGAGGCAAGTTTAATAATCAATGTTTCATTTCAAGAGGTCAATATACAATCATATCGTGTAGGCTGCACATTTATAGTCCCAGTAACAAAAAAATAAGAACACGTTTCCTTGCTGTAATGCAGAGTTGATGTTTCATGGTCCTAGAACCAGTAACAGCAGCTGCTATGGACTTCTTTGCAGATGCTGATGCTGTATGAAAAGTAATTCACAAAGCAAGATTAGCCATGAATTACCACTCTTAACTGTTATAGATACTATAATGTAATTTTACCCTCCCTGTTTATTGGTTGCTTAATGGCATATTTGTGCAACCACTGTATTTCATTGGTAGTGAATTGTTTAAGGAATCCATTATAGAATAAATAAATAGTAAATAAATGTACAGGCAATTTGAGTATACTTTACAATTGCATATTTATTAAGATAATGAAATAGTCCTTAAAGAAAATTAATTTTCCCAGCGGGGCATTTTAGGAAATAGGACAGTTGAGGACGGCTGGACCTTTGAAACTCATTTATCTCTTATAAACATATTTAAAATGGCTTAAAGTTACACTTTATATAAAGAATTTAAATTTATAACCAGGTATAGGGATAGACTAGAACCTTATGAGAGTTCAGATGTACCGACTATTCGAACTAGTTCGGGCTCGCGGCTGCATTTTCAGTAATTATTGAATTTACGTGCCGTTTCGTTTTGAACCTAAGAATGTACCATTCATTTTGGCTAACCTCGGATGTCTCGTTCGCTATTCCTAGGAAGTATACTTTGTTCGTCAACCCTTGAATGTACCGTTGCTAACCTAGGAAGGATCGTTCGTTTTCGTAACCTCGGATTACCGTTCGCTAAGCCTAGCAAGGATCGTTCGCTAACCCTCAATGTACCGTCGCTAACCCTAGGAGGGATCGTTGTTCGTTTTTCGCAAGCCCTCGAATGTACCGTTCGCTAACCCTAGGAAGGATCGTTGTTTTGCAAACCCTCGAATGTACCGTTCGCTAACCCTGTAGAGGATCATTCGTTTTCAAGTCCTCGAATGTACCTTTGAATGTAGCTTGCGCAAAAACCCTACAATTGCCGCCTGTTTCAGGAAGTGTTTTAACAAATTTTGGTGACAGTGACATGTTCCCCAGACCATTTCCCAGGTTCCACAGCCATTTACAGTAAGTTACCAGTTGTAGTTAGCTGTTAATCACTCTGACTTTTTGAACTATTTGACTCTCATTGACTTTAATGGGTCCGTTTTCAAAACTTTCGAACTTTCCATATGTTGAAGTTTGAAAAAGGACCGAAATTAAGAAAGTTTGGCCATCTCTAATGAGGATATTTAAATCGTTTGAAGTGCAAAGGGAACAGAGCACAGGGAAAAAAAAAAGAGATGAGGACGATGAGACAGAACAAAATCAGGAACAGAGCAAGGGTCACACCAGGAAAGTCAGTCAGCCAAATGTGGACAGGAATGAAAAAAGAGACATGGTCAAGAAACAGGCAGAGGTCAGTTAAGCCCATAGAGAAGGAATTTATATTAAAATCTATATATATAAAACTCAATGTATGTGTGTATGT
>CM033470.1:86195418-86263359 GCA_019447015.1 Hymenochirus boettgeri | reverse complement strand
AAATTGCAGCTTAGTTTGGCTTAGCAGCTATACTGATAAGTTGTAGTGTTGTATTTAGGCATAAAGGCTACAACAGTTGACTGTTGGTTTAGTATATATCTGGCTGGGTAGGCTCAACGAGCTCCCTTCAGCTCTGGTGATCCTTAGATCCTCGTTCTAAAGGGCATGTCCACCCCCAAAACTAAAATTTAACCTACTACTGGCCTCACTGTGTAGTGTTCAAAAATCCTCACCTTACCCCTCTGCTCCTAACGGTTCTCCTGTAATGTCTCTTCAAAGTCCCAGAAATTAAAGCGTAGGAGCCATTTTTTTGGGGGTGGACATGCCCTTTAAAGATTCAGAGGGAGGAACTGTCAATCAAAGTGAATGGCATGTATAGTCATGCCCTCCTACTGCTGTGAATTACCATATCCACGGTCCTCCCTATGAAGTAAATTACCATATCCCTCTAACTATAAACAGTACAGACGCTGCCACTATGTCTAAAGGTTCGTACACACATGCGATTGCAGGTACCGACCTGTGATGCACCATATGTATGAATGGCCGTTTTGGATGATAAATCGTGCAAAACGGCTGTTCGGTCAGGGATTGCCCTGACCGAACAGGGCAATCCCTGTTTGGGATTGGGGGACACTATAAAATGCAAGAGATCGAAATTGCAGCTTAGTTTGGCCCTTAGCAAGCTATAACTGATAAGTTGTAGTGTTGTATTAGGCATAAGGCTACAACAGTGACTGTTGGTTTAGTATATATCTGGCTGGGTAGGCTCAACGGCTCCCTTCAGCTCTGTGATCCTTAGATCCTCGTTCTAAAGGCGATGTCCACCCCCAAAACTAAAATTTAACTACTACTACTGGCCTCACTTGGTAGTGTTCAAAAATCCTCACCTTACCCCTCTGCTCCTAACGGTTTCTCCTGTAATGGTCTCTTCAAAGTCCCAGAAATTAAAGCGTAGGAGCCATTTCTGGTGTAATTTTTTTCCGCCTCTAACTATTCCTTGTTGAGGTTTCTATGAGGGCAAGCATGCTCAGTAATCACTATGAGGCAGCATTGAAAGAGGGAATTTCCCATCATGCAATTCACATGATTTGCATGAACACTGTCTCTATTCTAGTTATAGCAAAACTACACCTAGCAGAAGATATTTCAGATTGGATATCTAAAGATAACATTTTTTTTCAGTATTGATGTCCTTTTATACCTATAACCTTAAAGGAAATGTGCAGAAAGTGCTTGCAATAAACTTTCATTTTTGTTGCAACATTTGAAAGGTCTTTTTACTTATGTGCGTCCTGCCACGTGAATGGCGGCAACTAAAGAGTTACTATGTCACATTGCATAGTAACTCTTTAGTTGTCGCCATTCCAGTGGATTACCCAACCATTCAATCTCTGTGTAGTGAGGTGTCCGAGTTGGGTTTTCCTGGCTATGCAGTGCTCTGGGGCAATAGAGAAATAATTTCCCTGCTCAGCGCAGCACAGGAATAAACTGTGATTTTGCATTTCTAAGCATATTTCTATTTTATAATAATCTTATATTGTAAGTGGATATATAATTAGTGATCCGATCATCTCATTATTGGGGGATGCTTATAATAAATGTAAGTAGCAGGGCTGCACTAATTACAACCTGGTTGTATTTACACTGCATGTTTTCAATATACAACCCCTATCTTATACATTCCCTATCTGCTTTCTGCTGTTTGAGAGTGCTTGTCAGGGAATGGTGAAAGTAGCAGTGCAACTACATAGGCACTTGGGTTAGTTACTTTCTTGCAGGCTATTTAGCCAAAGGAAAGCAATTACAAGCTATGTAACAAAATCACTATTTTTATCTGTTTTATCAACATATATGTGCAGTTTATAGACTACTACACAACAACACCATAGATATGAATCCCAGGAGCTTCACAACATTCATTTCTGCAGCCTGACTAAATAACCAGCCATCTGCTTGCAAATCTCTAACCTAAACACAAAGGCAAGACCTGCTAGTTCAACTGCTGATTAGAAACTGAGCTGCTCTAAAGATTTCATGCTGTTTTATAGTGTCTCATAAACACACCCCCAAAATCTGATTGGTCTAGATACAATCTTAAATCTGATTGGATCTTGGATGTTGGACCAATCAGATATTGGGGGTGGGTATAAGAGTCACTACAAATAGTGAACGTTTAGCAAGGAGAGCTAGTTTCAGTTTTGCATTTCATCTGAGATGTTATAGCTTTGTTCTGAGGCATGCACTGGGATATAAGCTTATTGAGTGAATCTGGCTGGGTAGCTTGAATGGGCAGCCCTTAGTTCAGATGGCTCTCAATTTAGTTCTCAGTGCATAAGATTAGAAAAAAATCCAGTAAAAGTATGATTTGTTATACCGACTAAATACTCAACAGGAGGTCTGAGTAACAGAGCTATTGATGTGCTGGAATATCTGGTTCCAATATTTTACTAGTAATAACCTCCAGTAATTGAACAGAATGAGATGATTGCAAACCAGTCTAGAGAGCAACGTGGTAATTAAAGGGTTATCAGAAACACATGCAGCAAAGCTGAGTCTGAATAAATTCAAGTGTAAAAGTAACCAGTCTGCAATAAATGCAGCTCTGCTTGTAACAACTGTTGTGTCTTACTATAGAGCAAACAGCAGTGATCAGCACTCCATTCCAAGCAAGGAAATGCCTGGACGGCATTCAAAAGTTTCAGACCTGTGAGTGCCTTCGTATTTCTGTGTGTATATATATATATATATATATATATATATATATATATGCCATTGAAAAACTATTTCAGATCATGTAGTTCTGATGACTATAGAAGAAGGGAATGGGTTAATGTAAAATCCCAGAATCCCAGGTGGCACTTGCAAATCAGTTGCTTAGATTCTGCATGTTTAATTAATAAATGGAGAAAGGGCTATTTTAACCATTATGCAAAACCCTTCTGATTGGTGGACATATCTCCATAGACTACAAGCACACTGCACACTATAGGAAGAGAGAAATCATTTGCTACACCCATAAGAAGCACAAAAATGAAAATAACTTGATAACTGTTCCAAAAAAATAATGAAAGTGTATGGCAAAAGTACACAGGATAGCGTTCCCTACACCACAGCAAAAAATAGTTTTGGGGGTGGACATGCCCTTTAATTCTTATAAAACCAGTGTAACTTTATATAATAAAAGTGTATTTATATATATATTATATCATATCACTCATCAGTGATACATTTCCCACATGAATATTAAACAAATATCCTAACTAACATCTTAAAGGAGAACTAAGGTTCATTTTTTAAAATTCTCCCCAGGACACCTGTACATTGTAAGATTCTTCTCTAGTAAGTTGCATTTAGTACATGTAAGAAATAGATTCTGTAACTAAGAAGGTATCCATATTGTTGCCAGTACAACCCACAGTCCATGAAGTCATCAAAGAGCCACACCCCTGACCCCAGTATTTACTTTCTCATTGCACAGAGTATTTCCCATACAGATGTCTCCTTACCAAAATGGAAATGGGGGCAAATGCCCTCCCGGGCCGGTGTTTGTAATAAAAATCAAGCCGGGCAGTGTCACAAGCATGAATATTTTTATTTTTTTTTAAAGGAAGTTCCTGACACTACAAGCCAGAGGGGTGCCTACCTTGCAGCAGCCTGTAAGGCTTGCTCACATAACACCCCTGTGATGCTTTAGAAAGGTGGTATTAGTGCTGGGGAGGAAAAAAGAATCTACCAGGTGTGGCCAGCGTCTGACAAACTCCTCTTTCTAGTTTCTCCTACAAGCGCGCGAGACAGCAGGGGGTAAGGTTGCTGGAGCGGAGTACTCAGCTGCAAAGTACCTTACCATCCCCTGTCCCAGCTCAGTAGAAAGTGATAGATAGATAGATAGATAGATAGATAGATGATAGATAGATAGATAGATAGATAGATAGATAGATACGATAGATACGATAGATAGATAGATAGATAGATAGATAGATAGATAGAGATTGCCCAACCGCCCGAGCAGGACACACGTGTACTTGCAAATCAAGTAGAAATTACGAAGACGTCTCTGTTAGTACCACTTTATAATTATTAATAAAGTCAATTAATCTTCAATAAATAGTACCACTTTATAATTATTAATAAAGTCAATTAATCTTCAATAAATACTGAGTGAAATTCTCTGAAACTCGGTAATCAAAGAAAAAACTTTTAATCCCATCTCTCCCCACACACATGTAAAAGCCATAAATGAAAGTTATATGGTAACAAACCGTGTATTATACAGAGCCTGACAGATTAATGTAATTAGCATGGCTGCATTATTGTAAATTGATTTTATTTTATACTGTGATCATTCTAACTCAGACTGGCTACAGGTGTTTTACCTGATTAACCTGTGGCTCTCTATCAGGGAGATTCAATAAAACCTCCCAATCAGATGTTAGCTTTCAAATGGAACGATAAGAAGTTTTATTGAATCTCCATGTATATGTTTTCAAAATACAACTCAAATACAACCATTCTCTGACTGTCTTCTGCTATTAGAGAGTGTCTTTAGGGTAAATGGTGATAGATACAATTCAACTACACCAACAATAATTTTGTTCAAAGCCAGTGAATTTCATTAGGCAAGGCAACTAAATGCTGAGATAGCTATATGAAACCTTTTTATTTTTATACACTAACCACAAAATAATGATAAGTTAGATGTAGCAAAACAGAGAGCCACCAAATTTCAAGTGCCTGGCACCAAAACTAACACATTTAGAAAGCTCATTTAGGCACTAAACAACTGATAGTCACTATGCTTGCAGAACAAACTAGCAGCTCTGCTACTAAAACAGAACTAGGACTTGCTGAATGCCTCTGGCTGTTTTATAGTGTCTCCTTGGCACACCCCCAACATATGATTGGTCAATAATACAAGAGCACAATAATACAGTTAGTATTGTTGTCAGGGTTAAGATTTGTTCTGGACCAATCAAATTTTGAGGGTGTGTTTATGAGACACTATAAAACTTCATGAAATCCTCAGAGAAGCTCAGTTTGTAATTAACAGTCCAACTAGTAGGTTTTGCCTTTGTGTTTAGGTTAGAGATTTGCAAGTGGCTGGTTGTTTTGTTGTACTGCAGCAATGGATAATCTTTAGCTCCTATGTTTATTGCCTATGGTGTCATTGTGTAGCAGTCTATAAACAGCACACACGTTGATATAAATGATAAAAAATAGATTTTTGTTTGCAGTACCTGACTTTACTTTAGTCAAATAGTGTGCAAAATTGTGAGCAAGCCTAATACATATGTAGTTGCACTACTAGTTCTACCATTCTCTGACAAGCACTCTCAAACAGCAGTTAGGGGTTGTACATTGAAATCATGCAGCAAGGCTGTCAGAATCACTGCAGTATAAATACAATTAGGTTTTAATTAATGCAGCCCTGTTACTTACATTAATTATAAGTGTCCCCCACTTATGAGATGATCTGATAACTAAATATATATCCACTAACAATTTATTGCTCTATTGCCTAGAGCAGGGATGTCCAACCTGTGGCCCTCCAGATGTTGGAAAACTACAACTCCCAGTATTCCTTGGTTTCTTCTGCAATGGAGGAATGCTGGGAGTTGTAATTTTCCAACATCTGGAGGGCTGCAGGTTGGAAATCCCAGACCCAGAGCCTTGCATAGCCAGGAAAAAACAACTTGGATACCTCATTATAAAGAAAGGGAGTGATTGGATAATCCACTGAAATAGCGGCAACTAAAGAGTTACTGTGTTATGTAACACAGTAACTCTTTAGTTGCCGCCATTCCCGTGGCAGGACGCACATAAGTAAAAAGACATTTCAAATGTGGCAACAAAAATCAAAGTTTATTGCAAGCACTTTCTGCACATTCACTTTAAAGTAACAGGTATAAAGGGGCATCTATACTGAAAAATAGTTATCTTTAGAAAAAATGGTTATCTTTAGATATCTTCTGCTAGGTGCAGAAGATATCTAATTCCCTCTTCCAATACTGAGCATGCTTGCCCTTATAAACAGCCCGGAGGTCCGGAAGGAGGTGTCGGTTAAGATTGGGAGGAGAGATACTGAGCCTGAGCAAATCAATTACTGATCTAAGGAATGCAGCGACACACAAACCTCAGAGTATGTTCTACTTACATGTATTAATTTATAGATGAGGCAAAGTAATTTTTTCACTATAGTGGCCCTTTAATTAACTTACTTTTGATACCAATATCAACATTATCTGTTGTATAAACAATATCAACATTATTTAACAATTTCTCATACTGCTCTGTATTGTAGAGGATTCTAGGCACCTGTTTGAGATTGTTTGCCTCCTTTATAAATACAATGTTACCTTCTTTGTCTGACATTTTGACTGTCATCCCTTAAGCCAATTTAAGTTCCTGTAAAGCTCCCCTTTACTCTCTGATCTCTTTCCTACAAGTGCAAAAAGGTGTGTTTTGGGAAAGTAGCTGATGGCTCCAAGGGGTTGTGGGGAAATCTACCCACATCAGGTGCATCCCCTTACATAATCAGGAGTACCTGCTTGGCACCAGAGAAACCCGATGAGAGGTAAGTGTTTTTTATTGAGCCCATGTCCCATATACATCTTTATTTAATTGATCCTGAAATGTCAGAGTCAACAAATAATGATAATAATAGAGCAACTGTAAATTCTGGTTTTGACTGATTGTCAGAAAAATATTTAAGTGAATCCTTACAGCTGTCTGTAGTATGTCAAGAAACATGCTGCCAATCATAAAAGACCAAGGCAAGTAGAGAACTGGTAAACATGGTACATTAGGATCATTCTCTAGGTTATTAATATGACACAGGACCCCTGGTGGCTCATTGATTAAGCCAGCTCAGAGTCTTAAAGGGGAACTGTGGTCTTCCATTTTGTATGTGCCTTATGGAGGCAGCCATTGATCACCAGATCATCTGACTGCCGCCTTTACTGCTGGGAAATTCTAATTAACATACCAGAAATGCAAAATTAAATTATAATTCCCTAGAAGTCTCTTTACCTTTATTTGCATAATGAGCAAGGGAGTTGTGGGGAAAACTCTCCCTAACTCGATTGATTCCTTATAAATCTTATTTTTCAAAGCCCGGAATAGGTAAACGCTATATGTTTACACATGCATATTAATTATAAATATATATATATATATATATATAGGCAGTTGTATTTTGATTTTTTTTATATATATATATATATATATATATATATATATATATATATATATATAAAGGAATTTGACCAGAAAAAAAAGAAAATCTGTTTTCTAGTTCATTAAAAATATGTAGGATATAAAGATTTTTTGATAGGGCCTGCTCTAAAATAACATAGAGAATTATCCAGCAGTAGTGCTGTTTCAATACTTATTACCAAATGCAAATAAGGGAAAAGAGACTTCTGGGGAATTATAATTTGATTTTGCATTTCTGGTATGTTAATTAGAATTTCCCAGCAGAAAAGACAGCAGTGAGCATGCTCCAACCCTAAACCAAGGCAGCCATTGATCACCTGATCATCTGACCATCATTATATACTTTCAATGTATTGGTTATGACTTCTATTCCCCTATCATGGGGGATATTCGTGTATAGATTAACGACATCCAGTGTGGCCAACCATATCTCACTGTTTTCCAATAACGGAATGGTGGTTCCCCGTAGGATAGTAATTAAATGAGGTGAGTCCCTTACGTATGTGTCCATTTTCTGTACGTATGGTTGTAAAATTTTATCAACATATTTCCCTAAAGGTTCCAACAGGCCTCCCCTTGCAGAGATTATAGGACGCTCCGGGGGATTGATAAGGCTTTTGTGGATTTTAGGTATTCCATACATAATGGGGCACAGTGGGACTTTCTGATATAGATAATCCATGGTGTTTTGCTCTATGATGTTCAAGTTTACAGCTGTAGAAAGTGTTGATAAGATTTTATTTTGTATAGAGATGGTTGGATTGTCTTTAAGTTTAGTATAAGTATTGGTATCGCTTAACTGTTTCAACATTTCTTGTCTGTAATCTTTATAATTAAGGAGCACCACCCCTCCCCCTTTATCTGCTGACCGAATGATGATTTCGTGATTGTTCTTGAGGGTGTTGATGGCCTGATGTTCTGACTTGGATAAATTACTTTTGATAACTGTGGTGTCGCTTCTTGTCTTATATATATCAGCTTTCATAACCCGTGTAAATGATTTTATTAAAGGGTTAGTGATCTGTGGTTCGTAAATACTTTTAAGTTTACATTCCTTAGGTACATATTCTACATTAGTATTGCCAAATTGTTCACGCAATCCCACAAGTCTTTGTATTTTATATAAATCTATATCACATTCAAATGGGTCAAATTTGTGAGTAGGTACATATGACAAACCTTTCTGAAGAATGTTGGTTTCAGTTTGTGTCAGATGATGGTCCGATAAGTTAAAGATGGGGATTAATTTCGTCGTTGGGACCTTGTGATAGCCCCCCCTCCGCGTTGGGTACCTGCCCTTCCTTTTCTTGGGGCCCTTGTAACTCCCGGGGGCGAGTCCATAATGTCCACTGCTTCCCCTAAAAAATCGCTCCTTCCAGTGCGGTTTCCAATTGAATTTCGGTCTAAACCACGCCATTCCGGTTGTGCCTGGTCTCTACTCCCCCTAGGTGCGCCCTTTGATGACGTACGCTCACCGTCCTCCGTATCCGAGTTGCCGAAGTCTGTATCGCCCTCTCGCGATACTCTAAATCTCACTTGGGATCTCGAGCGGCTTCTGTTTCTCCCCCTCCCGGTGTTGTATTCCGCTGTGTTATTCAACCACCGATACACTCGTGCCTCAGCGTAATCCTCATTCACCCGCTTCAACTTATCTTTTTTGTACTTCAAAAGGTAATTCCTATGTTGTTCCACTTGTATATTAAGTTTCTCAAGTACTTCATTGCTGTCATCAAGTGCCAAGATTTCAGCATATTCGGTTTCAAGTGTGGATAAATTAGATTTTACTTTCATTAACTCCTGAGATACCTCTTGTATAACAATAACCATCAGGTCTAATGAACATTTATTAAGTATACCTGTCCATTTGCGGCAGAAATCAGGATTTTGACGTCCAATGGTCGGTATATTTCGAATCCGAAATCCCCGAGGTATTTTCTTTAGTCTATAATAATCTGATAGAAATAATCCATGTAGGTCCAGGTCTGTGACACGTTTCTTTAGTTTGAGGATTTCCCCAGTTATGTCCTTAATGGACGTATTAACCTGGTAATCTGTATGAGTGCCTTGCCATAATACTTTCTCCGCTTCCTCCTGGGATACATGCCAGGTTTCGGCATGTTTGACCAACATGCCGGATCGTTCAATGAAGTCTTCCATTGAAAAACTCAGGGACTTTTCTGGGGATGGTGCTCTGTAAGAGGTAGATCAATCCTCACATAAAGTAGTATAGTGAATAGTCACAGGCACTCTCTCCACTACCCTCTGATATCACACCTGGGTGCTGTTGTATGGATCAAATATTCACATAGGTAAGTATGTAGATTCAACGCACTCTCAGGATTTCTTCATCAAAAAACCATTTATTTAATACATCACTGTGTAGGCAACGTTTCGGTACCCTCCTAGGTCCCTTTCTCAAGCCTCATATCAATTGTGATACAAACAATTCCAAATTTAAACACATTCACCCCTCCTCCAATGGTGACATCATCAAAACGATCCATGCATGTTAAAGTGCTAGTGCTTAACTATTTCAGATCCAGTGTGGAACCTTATTTCTCCCCTATACAAGGGATATAAAAAGTGAACAAATGTGCAATAAATATTTAATTATACGTGTTATGTATACCCATAATTATAAAACCGTGCTAAAATCCCAAGTGGTTAATATCATATAGAGTAACTAGTGAAAGTTAAAAAACCATACAAAACAGGTATATATGTGTGTCAATTGGCCCTCCCTGTTAATTGCTCCAAGGTACAATAACCCCATAAGTCAGAGTTAGAGTGAGTCCAATATTAAACTATCCACCACCTAGTGGTGAAACAGTATTATTATGGGGTCTATATTTATATGGAAAAATAAAAGATTAAAAATATACAAGTACCTATGGGGATATTAAAAACTGTGAATCTTATAAATATTAGATAGTGCTGTACTATGTTACAATAACTAATGTGGGGGTGAACTATACATTTAATTATCAAGGATTGGTGAATTAGATGATTTTACAAAAGTTCAATATCCACATTTAAGTTAGTTTACTGGATTTTTAGTAGATATTATCTTTCATTTAGGAAACATCTAAAGGAAATTGATTCATTAAGTCCGGAAGGTGTAAAGGTTCCCAATTTCTGAATCCAATAAGCTTCTCTTTGGGACAATAGTTTAGCTCGATCTCCCCCCCGTTTTGGATTAGGGATATGATCAATGCCAATAAATTTAAAAGTAGATATGTCGTGATTAGCTGTCAAGAAATGGGTGGCCACCGGTTTTGTTGTTTTGTTGTCACGGAAGGCAGTTTTAATTGCAGATCTGTGTCCGTCCATTCTTTGTCTTAAGGTGAGTTCTGTTTTACCTACATAAGAAAGGTTACATGGGCAAGTAATTAAATAGATCACATGTGTAGTCGTGCATGTTATGCCATGTCTTATCGTATGTTTCTGTCCATTGCTGGAGTAAAATATTTGTCCTGGGGCCATGTATTTACATGACTTGCATTTATGGCATTTAAAACAGCCCAGTTGTTTAGTTAACCAAGTAGGGGGTGGACTGTATGACAATACTGGGTCGTTCTTCACCAAAATATCTTTTAAATTACGTCCTCTTTTATAACCCACTGTGGGTTTTTTTGGAAGTAGAGATTCCAATTTGTCATCTGCTCGTAATATATTCCAATTTTTGATTAAGGTCCTGTGGATATTCTCCCCCATAGTGGAATATGATAGGCTACAGATGAATTTATCAATTGGTTTCATTTTTGCAGAATTTACTTTGTCCTCACTTATATAATTACATCTAGTCCAAGCTTTATCTAAAGCCCTCCTGAGTATCTTCGGAGGGTACCCTCGTTCTAAAAATCTGTCTCTCATCTCCTCAATCTGTAGTGTCATCATGCTCTTATCTGAATTGTTGCGTATTACTCGGCAAAATTGTGCCACTGGTAAAGAGTTTTTGAATCTGGTGGGGTGAAAGCTCTGATAGTGAAGCAAAGTGTTGCGATCCGTACTTTTCTTAAAAAGACTGTATCCTAATGTAGATTGTTCTAATTTAATAAGGATATCCAAGAATTCTATTTGTTTCCTATCACACTTACATGTAAACTTGATAGTTGTTTGTAGTGCATTCAGGGTATCCACCATTTCAAGGAGTTGTTCCTCTGTGCCACGCCATATAATAATGATGTCGTCTATGAATCTACGGTAAAGCAAGCAATGGTCACCATATTTAAAGCAATGGTCACCATATTTATTCAAAATGTGGTTTTTTTCGTACTCGTACATAAACAGATTGGCGTACGCCGGCGCCATCGCCGCGCCCCCTCCATAAGGCACATACAAAATGGAAGACCACAGTTCCCCTTTAAGCAGGCCATACATGGGACAATGGTTTTCTGATTGGATTTACTATCCGGAAACTATAATAAATGCGATTGGAAGAACCAATTGTAATTTCCCACCTTGCGCCACTGATGTTTGGCAGATTTTAGCTTGAAAACAACAGAATATAGGTTCCGGAAAATGGGGTCAATTGAAAATTTCCCCTCTTGCCCTATCATAGCTTTTTCAATAGATCGATCAATATTGCTCCTAACATAAGCTCCTGACAATATAAGTTGTCCTAAAGGTTGTCCTAAAGACTAAAGGTTTGTACACTCATGAGATCACGGGTGCCAACCTGCGATGCACGATTTGTATGAACATCCATTCGGGCGATAATTGGCCCGTGTATGGGCACTTTATCGGGCAAAATGGATGTTCGTTCGGAGATCGTTGCCCGATAAAGTACCCATACTCAGGCCAATTATTGGCCGAAATGGATGTTCATACACATTCTGCGTTGCGCACCCGCGATTGCACGTGTGTAAGAACTTTAAAAGTGAGTGTCAATAAAATGTATATTAATTCAATTTGAAGGTCTGTTTCTTTATCTCTATATTTCATGATTTGAAGATATTGTGCTAAAATGGTCAACATTTAATGCTTTCAGTAGCTTAAATCACATACCCATCCCCTGCTGGCCTGCATTCACAGTCCCACCCAACAATTTATAAGCTCTTTTAGCGATAGACACAAGTCTCTAAAGTAAACCTTATGGCCAAAACTGCCAAACTAACATTTTTCAGGCTTCTTTCTGTCCATTAAAAGGTGGGGAATATTAGGTCAAAGCAATGATAGCTAAAGATTCCTGGTTTCGCAACTTACCTGGTTTCGAAAATCTGTGCATCTGACAGAATTTTCAAAAAATAAAAAATCTATTAAAAAAATCAAAAATTCAAACATAAGATTTAAAAACAAAATAAAAATTGAAAATTGTGTGTGAAAATTGAAAATGTAAATATTGCTACAGTTTTGTGTATCTTCCTGAGAAACTCAGGAAGAAACCACACAAGAACAGAGAGAATATAGAAACACATAGAGGGTATGTACACTGTAAATTCAATTAGCTTAGGCTTTAAATGTGCAGTAAAAGTAAAAGGCGGATCACTGAACGACCCCCGACCGAACGCATTCACACGTTTCGGCCATTTGTTGCGGGTGTTCGTCGGGGATCAGGGGTCTGGTGAAAATCGTCAGATGTGTACGAACCTTTAGTCTTTCAAAGTTGTTATCTTCCTCCATCTGTCCTGTGCAGTGTTCAGCTCTGCCCCCTCGAGATTGGCTAAATCCCATTGCTAGGGAAAGAGTGTTCCTGTCCGTAGAGCATGCGCCTGATTTCACTGCGTGCATGACGTGGCGAGCTTGCACACAGTGTTAATATAGCTCACACTGTGATAATATAATGCTACCATAAAATTCAGGTTATGTCAAACCATTAGAACAGCACTACTGTTTGTAAAAACATACAGGGAGATTCAATAAAATGCCTTATCGTTTAAAATGGTGCTAATCTGATTGGTCGGGGCAAAATTAGCACCATTTTAAACAATAAAAACTTTTACTGAATAACCCTGAAAATTTATTTATCTCTTTATGGTGTCAGTGTTAACAACTGCAGTTTCCATCTTATATTGCCAATATGTTTACCGTTTCAATAAATAAATCAGCTACTCTGAAAAGCTAAAAATAAATCTCTTAATATTTCTCTACTCCATTGAAAACAAAGAATGACAGGTTGTGCCTTGCAGGGTAGTATCCACATTAAATAGAGAGAATCCAGGTGGTACAGAAACACAGCAATAAAAATTGTACATGTGATGTCGGAATGCTTTGATCATATCGTATATAGGATTTATATAGGTCATAGGGCTGTAAGGGGACTTCTAATGTCCTTAAATGTTAAGAGTCACATGACAGGTCTGCAGAAATCTAATAATAATCTAAGGATAGCAAAATTCAATTCAATATTAATCAAAAACTATAGATGTGTATGTATAGCATATATATAGAATGTCATTCCTTTCATTGTAACATATAAGGATATAAGAAGACCGATGGAGTCATTATCATGTTCTGTTAGGGGCCCATGGGAAAAGGAGTGGCGTTTACTGCAGATTGCAGACCCCTAGAACTCAAACATTATTCATTGGGGGTTTTATAGCTTCAGAATTGGACCAGACAGATGCAGCTCTCTCCTTATATGGAATCCAACAAGATACAATGCTAACAGGTTGCATAGCAGATGACATGACCAAGTAGCTTGACAATGCAGGAGGCACAGGTGATACCAAAACATAGAGAAGAACTGTTCAGGAATATGTTCACATGGACAATTCCAGGGGCGTAACTACAGGGGAGCAGAGGGGGCAACCGCAGGGGAGGCCAGAAGCCAAGGGGGCCCCATCTTCTTATTTTTCCTATGACAAATATAGCCTCCTCCCAGAAAACCTCTGTAGATGAAGCACGGATAGGGGCCCTGTCACAGTTTTGCTGGGAGGCCCAGTAATTCCTAATTACGCCACTGGACAATCTCAAGATGTTCTAGCAGAGTAGTGTCTGTTTTAATACATGTGCAGGGTGTCCAGAATCAGATTGAGATGTATTATGCTCTGCTTTAACCTTCTGTAATGCATGACATTACACACTAGCCTGCCAAGATAGGTCCCAATGCCTTCAGATCTAGATTACTGTTATCATTATTGTGGATTTATATAGCGCCAACATCTTCAGTAGCGCTTTACTATTAATAGATATCTCCAAGTGCCAATAAACAAACTTTTGTGTTTGCCCATATTGATGACAGAAAGTCTGATAATAATTATGCTAATTTAAAACATAGCAGGAGGCATTTTTATGGGGAAAATCTAAACACTTGTGTTCCTATTTGCACATATTGTATTAGCTTGAAGCTTGAAAAGAAACATTCTGCTTGACTGCTGTATTTACCCTTTTCCTTGCTAGCATCAAGTATGGATTATATATATAAAAACTGAAGACATCTTGGATATAAAATAATACCTTTTTGTTGGCTAACTAGAATGATTGAAAATGCAAGCTTTTAAAGGGCATCTATAGTGGGAAAATGAACTTTTTTTTCTTTCTTTCCATGTGTTCTATAATTCTCCACAACCCCTAGAGTGTCTTCACTTTTTTCAGATTCCCACTCTGTCCTGAGATACACCAGTTAGAAGAATACCTGATTGCATTGCTCTACTCCTACTTGGACTGTCAATCAAATCCCTGTGACGTGATCCCCCCCCCTGCTCTGTAATAAACATAGAGATAAGAGCATTAGCAGGGGGAGAGAGGTAGCTTTGATGTTAGATATAAGGCTGCACTTGACCCCCCTTCTTAACAGCTTTCACTGATTGATGATGGGTCACAAAGTGAGAGATCGTAAACTGTACTGTTCTCCTTCTTCCGTGTCTCCAGGACAGCTAGCTTTCTATTGGCCACTGTGCGTGGGTGTGTTTTTCAGGATGTTGAACTTTTAACTCCTACTGCACATGATAAGCTTGTCGGTTAGCCGGAGTTGAGACGTGGAGGAGGGGGAAGGGGGGAGTGCTGCACACAGATCTGACACCATGGTTAAACAGAGTCACTGACATAGATAGGATTAAGGCAGCACAGAGTACATGAATTTAACTTTGCAAAGGGGCAATGTGTTTTTTTCACTATAGATGCCCTTTAAAACATTTAGACTCCTTCCTCAGGCATGATACAATACTGACTCTTGTGAAGCACACTATTTATACATAGCAGAATAAAGACTTTCTGACATTATACAGATGTTCTCTATTGCCCCCATGCCTAAAAAAATCTGACAGCAAAATGATAAACTACAGATTTTGTACCAATACCGAACTTTACCAGTAGATGGCAGCCCAGTGATTGATTATCATATTTGGCATGTCATAGCCTTGGCTGCCAAAATCAGGGATATGAACTGATTTGATTCTTGTTGGGCATTAAATTACAACTAGCCATACACATGGCCGATATATGGCAGATTCCAACGAGATAGATTCTGAAGCCTACAACAACCGCTATCAGCTTTGGGACCTATCAGAGCAAATGGAAAATAACAGTCGAACCGTTAACATTTCTCTTTACTACAGTAGAGGGAGCAAATTACATTTTGCAGTGTGAGGGTGCACTGTGTGTATTTAGCAATCTTCTCTAATGCACAATTGCATTCCAATGGAATCTGTGAAGGATTAACCCCAAAAGTCACATGTGTAAAAAAAAAACAAAAAAAAAAAAACATTTTACCTCAATTCCTTTTGTATTTCCAATGTATACATTTATCTCTTGTTTTTTGTAAAATGCATGTTATATACGTATGTGAACTGTATGGAATATGTATTAACTAGTGAACTAGCAACTAGTTTGGGTTCTAACTAGTTAAATTTTGGACTCGCGGCTGTATTTTCGATAATGATAAAAAAAATTCGAGTTATCGAATTTACGAGCCGTTTGCCAACCCTAGAATGTATCATTCGGTAATTCTCTTAAGTATTGATCGTTTCCATTAACCCTCAAATATATGGATCGTTTTCGATAACCCTACAATGTATCGTTTGTTAACTGTTGAATTTAGCCTTCGATTTTCGATAACCCTCTAAAGTATCAATCGATTTCCGTAACTCTCAAATTTATGGGTTTATTTTCGGTAACCCTCGAAAGTATTGTTCGGTAACCCTCAAATTTTCCGTAATCCTCAAATCCTCGAATCCCTGACAATTGCCCGATCATAAAGCAAGAAGTGTTTAAACAGGTTTTGGTGATAGTGACATGTTCCCCAGACCATTTCCCAAGTGGCACAGCCATTTACAGTAAGTTACCATTGTTAGTTTGTCTGTAAATCATCCAAACTTTTCAAACTTTTTGCTCCCCATTGAATTTAATGGGTTCGTTTTCGAACTTCCAAACTTTTACTGACGTTCGAAAGTTCGAAAATGGACAGAACTTTATGAAGTTCGCCACATCTCTATTAACTTTGTATATGTGCACTCTGTTTTAAGTCCTTTAAATAGTGTTAATTGGAACCAACACAAGCTTGTGGTGGATCTTTAGACAAAAAGGATGAAAGGATGAATTCACTATCCAATATTGGATAAAACATGTTTGTAGTTGGTCTTCATTTTTGTGTTATTTTGTGGCATTCGTATAGTAAACATGTCTGGTAATATTAGACATTAACAAAATGTAATTTCACTGACAACTTCAACATTACTTCATTATTTTAACCAGCAGCAACTCAGTAAGAACAGAAAGTTTTATAAATAAGGATATACATCTAGACAGCTAGATATAGATGGAGTGAATTCACTAACCGTTAGAACGTTAATTGGAAAATCTTTGTTACATTAGATCTTCTGTAATAATTGCTTGTATTGTATGGAGTATACTTCTTATTTCTTTCTATCCTGTTTATAAATTTTTTGGCCCCACCAACATTTTAGTGTTGTACCACATGTCCATAAAAACAACCTTCTGGTCATATATGAAGTATGTACTAGTCATTAGGCTTATCACAAAAAAGTCGCCTTTCTATTGCAACATTAACCGTCTGGGAATCTGTGAGTGGGCATGTCCGGTAGAAAATCCAATAAACTGGAAGTGTAAACGAAAATGAGGAAATGCGTACACTTATATAATATCAGTGATGTTGCAGACTGTGAATGAGGGACATGGATTCAGGATTGAGCTCAGTGACCTTGTCAAATAAATATATCTGTCCATGTCTCAATTACGGTATATATTGAACTCATGGTACACAATTATCCTGCTTTCCACAGAACAATTTGTAAAGCCGACACAGACAATATGAAGAGATCAAGGTAAAGGTCGGCTTGTCTTCATACCTTTAATACTTCAAGCTGTAATCGTGATTTAGTGCACAATCACTACGTAGCTTTGTACTTGGGTCTCAGGAAGGGAATTGCTGGTACTTAAACTTTTCAGCTTCTTGCTTCCCTTTATGTATTTAATTGTGTAACTGTGAATCACACATGGTGCTCACTGATACTGCACTGCAACCTGCTGTGCTACATGTCCAATTGATTCCTTTAGGTTATTTTTAATGCTGACATAAGCTTGAGGTCTTGCCTCTTCAAAAGCTGTTTTTAAATGTAAAGGTTATTTCCTACTTTACACAGAATTGTTGCATCGTAAAGGTTAAAAGCCTATAAATGCAGCAGATTGCAGAAAAGGAGCAGATTTATGATCCTAAAAACGCTGGTGCTAAAAATCAAACTAGTATTAGATTTTCTGTAAAATTGTATTTTTTCGAATGGCTTCCATACAACTATAATCCTTAAATCATAGTTGCCAACAGTGCTGGATATTGCTAGGAAGACCCACATTTTTCCACGCTGTCGTGCAGCTTTTTTTGTCCGTAAAACAGGGTAAATATTGTCCCTGTACTACCAACAAGAACAGAAGAAAAGCTAAGTCCGGCAGAGTGACAGGGGAACATGATGTTGTAAACCAAAAGTTTTTTGAATGCAGGAAATATGCTAAAATGCGTGCGCTTTCAAAATTTTTAACCATTTGATGTTGATCACAACTGGAAAAAATCAAGTATGTTTTGCTTTATTTAGATAAATTGCCTAAAAGGGACCAAAATCCTAAAATTCAATCAAGTTCAAGCAATTCTCCAAGTTTAAAGACCCAAACCACTAAATATGCGCTGCAATCCGGGCAATGTTGCGCTATAGGCTTATGCAAATAACAAAAAATGGTGATCGCATGTGTTCCAAAAAGTGAATCCTCCCTGGCAGATGGTACTACACATGTACTGCACATGTCACCATGCCTCCCGGAGGACAAGGAGGAAGCAGAAACCTTTTCACAGGAAGACAGCTCCTGCTCTTCAGTCTCCTGGACTCTGGACAAGCAGTGCAGGAGAACCATAATGAGCAGAGATGTAAGGTAAGGACTTTTTTGAATCACACAGTGGGTCCAGTAGTGAGTTAAATTTTAGTTTGGGGGGGTGGACATGCCCTTTAATTCTGAGGCGGAAACTAGCTGTTACCTGAAGAAGGCCAGTTAGGAAAAAAATTTTCAGAGTATCAAATCTCCTAAGTGATTGCAAAAGAAGAGGAGTCCAACATATTCAGCACCATGAAACCAGGGGTAGCCTGCCCTGGCTTACAAGAAAGTCTAAACATATTATCCTAAGGTGTAGGAGTAAAATAGGGTTAAAAGGTATGTCCACCTCAACATCTTGTACAGATATGTTAATACCCCCCCTAAAACCCCATTTCCGATATACATATCTATAATATCTATATCTATATATAATAGATTCTGGTGGACATGCACTTTAAGTCAAATTCTGCCGATAATTCTGCTGATAATAAGTATTCAGCTTGAGCTATCTGTTCTCTTGTCTCAAATGCTGAACTTCACTTCTTATTTCTTGCTCAATTCACACATTGTATTTCCTTATCTAAAAATCAATCACAATTTCCAGTGGTTTATGTCATTTTATTTCCCAGCACAAACTACTTTCAGAACGTTACACAGTAAAGAAAGTCTTACTATTGTCAATAGCCAATTATTCATCATATCAATAGCACACTTGACATTATCCAATTGCTTAAGTCAATAATATAGATTCTTTATATTTTCCTGACGTCAGTCACTGATTTTATAAAAATTGAAATAAAAAAAGTCCTTCCGTAAATGCCATGGGTCAGAGATATCCTCTTAAAGGTGATCAATTAGAAAATATTTCCAACATCTGCCAGACCTCATGTCCTTATTTATCTTGCCTCATCTATACAAGTAACCTGCTTTACTGGACTGGGGAATGGAACTCTAAAGAGGAATATACACATTTACATTGAATCCGACGGAGTCGTCCCTTTAATGGCAATGTGTGTAACCTTGTGATTAATAGTTTATGATGTAGACAGACAAATGTTCACTGTTGCCATCGGAAACGATCGGTACCTTCCGAAAATTACCCTCGGCACCGGTCATCCCCTATACTGTAATTTAGGTAAATCTGCCCATGGTCATGAGGAATGTTTCAGTCCGGAATGTTCTCCCTAGACCCTACTCTTTGAAAAATTAATCTGTAACAGTCTGTCTGTCATCTTTCAAAGATTGGGACTATGTGTACCCAGCTTAACACATGTAAGAACCTTGATTCCTGTGTCAGCTGTTAACCTTTGTCAGATACATTTTCTGACAACTCAGTCAAATGATGCCGCTTGTAATGATGTTATGTTAATGTGCCTTTTATATTTTATGTTGGCTGTATATAGCAACGTATTCAAGACAGAAAGTCCCATCCAACTATCCATAATCCATAAACTGTGCATGGAAAGTGGTTAGGGGAGAGGAGCGTGGAGTGAGGAAGAAGGGGGATGGAGGAATAGGAACAGAAGTAGGAGACAAGTGGGAATGTGTAACACCAGAAAGAAGGAATTGAAGAAGAAGGTGAAATGGGAAGAGCAAGATGAAGATGATTGGAGAGTAGAAGAAAAAGGGTGGAAAAGGAATAAGCAGTGTAAGGAGAAAAGCAAAAGAGAAAGCAGAAGAAAGGGAAATTAATGAGCAAAGGAGTATTGAACTGGGAAGGAAAGTGAATAAAAACCAGAGACGGGATGGGGTTTAGGCATAATTGTAGAAAATTTTGTTTAAATTTTAGAACTGTTTAATTTGCTTCAACTATACAGTACACCTTGAAAATCACTTACGGGCCAATGCAGAACAGAAAAAGTTGCTTCTTACCTGATCGGGACCCTGCAATGCTTTAAAGTTTCTGACAAGACCTACTGCATCATGGGATCCCGGTCAGGTAAGATGCAACCTTTTTTGTTTTGCATTGGGTCCATACACCACTGCAGGAACGGCATTAAGATTAGCGTAGCCATTACTACATTGGCTATATTGCACTATTTCCCAAAATTATCAAATCTTGCGCTATCCTGATACCCAGTATATTGGGTAGCATGGGTTTCAGACTAATTTCCGGCAAACATTACTTATATAGCATCGGCCCCTTGTTATTTTAGGATTTTTTTTATGGTAGTTTGATAAGTATGCCAGAAAGTGTTGTATAATAACATTAAAAATATTAACCACAAAAGGCTTTATTATCCTGGTCTACTAAGAAATGTTGATGGGTGTAGAAGGTTATTTGTACCTGAATGCTGCCATAGCTTCCTCTTCTGCTGCTGTTTTGACTTTCTCCGGGTGTCTTCCCACTGTAACAGAGGGCATCAAACCCTAAAATCCCTCCCACGCAGTCTCCGATTAAACACACCTGTCAGAACACAAATGCATATTTAAGATTTTCAGAATCTTCATAGTCAAAGCCAAGATTGACAGTATGAATTGTGGCTGGTTAAGACTGGGTGCAAACATTTAACATTTACTCACTGGAGTATTGAGAAGAAGTTATAGTGATATCATTAGTCTCTATTCCACCTAGATCTATTCCAGCTAGAGCCACCTCCCCTGCCTGTATTGTAAAGTTAGCAAGGCTTCAACCTTGCCAGCTCCAGAGGTTGAAGCTCGAGATTTGTTTAACAGACTGAACAAATCTTATAAGACCTGCTCTGCAAATATAAATAGATGTATAATATAAGTGGTAACAGCAATGTAAGTAAACTTTCACTAAGTTTCCATCTTTGCTGTAGCAAATGAAATGTGTTTGACATAAATCACCCCATTCATGTGATTTTGTATTAAGATGTATCATAAATGCAGCCCTACAAAAATATCACAATTTGTTCTTTATAAAAGTGGCTACAGCACATTTTGAGGAAATCCATTTCTGTTGTCTTTTTAGGATTTCCAGGAACTGACTGCTGCCTTTCTCCATATATTTAATATCCTTCTCTAATTTGAGTCATATTGTTTGGTCTAATCTTTCTTGCCTTTGAGCACTTTCAGTGGGGCCTACCGCACTATTGCTTATTATTGCCAGAGTCTGCTCAGAAATTCAACATTCCTGCAAAATAATCACATTACTGTTATTACACAAAGAGACTATAGCGTGGGATGTGTGGGTGATTTTCTGTATTATTATGAAGCATTACTCCTTAGCATCCAATGTTTTAGAATTGCTCATATTTCTGCCATTTACTCCCATTGGCATACAGTATATATTTCCCAATCTGACATACAAGCTAAATATTATGAAGACAGGTTTCTCCTATAAACTCTGATGGAAGGCATGTCCCGTGCTACTGTATGTGCTTGACAGATTGTGCAACTTTGCTGTAACTGCAAATAGTAATCATTATCGTACATTGAGAGCACTCGGCTGAAAAACTCTCTAATGAAATGGCACAGACATCTAACGCCATTCAAGAAATAGAAAAAGAAAGGACATTCAGATCACTTAGAATAACAAGTTACAATTACAATCTGTTCGGTTACAGAACAATACATTACTAGAAGGTGTAACCATTGTTGCTTCTTGGTCGTATCCTAAAATATCCAATTTTGTGTGTTTGTTTTAACTTATACCAGTAATGTGTCAAGCTGTGGTGGGTACAATGCAGACAGGCAATGAATTGGCACCAACCATTGAATGAGTAATATCTGTTTGGACTCTTTCTGTACTGTAGACTTTTCATGAAAACGATTCGAAGTTGTATAATGGAGTCTGGGCATGTAGGAATCGTGTATAATCTCACTAACCTGTGATGATTAATTATGTTGAATTGCTGAAATTAATGAATAAATTCTAAAATGTGAATCAGGAATAAACAGTCCAGAGGAGAAGGAGTGACAATTGTGTAAAAGACTAAAGCCAACAATGCCCCCAGTGTTGGATCTGTCAAGGTGAATATATTATGGTTTTTAATACATGGAAGTGTATTAAGGTTTTTAATACATAGAAGTGTCATTTTAAACTGGGGTTTACAAAAGTCTTGACCTATTTTATTATTTTTGTTAGCTCTCCCCCTTTCCTCCAACCCGTACCCCACGCACAAGCAAAAAACTCTTGAAACTCTAGACACAATTCAGTTTACAACTTGAAGTGCAGCCACCATTACCTGACTAAACAAGATTCCCCATCACACTGGAGAGCGTGAGTAACACCTTCAAATCTAAACGGAAAAAACGAAAATACCAAGCTAAATAAAGCTATTGACAGAGGACCGCACACAGGGAACTAAGTGGAAAGCCAGTAATAACTTAAGACACAAAGAATTCCCATAAAATGAAAATATTTTTTATCAAAACTTTAGACAGAATTTAGCAGAAAATCCGTTTGACAGCTTTGAAGCTTTTCAATGGCCCCAAGTCAAGAGTATTTATTGGTATTGATTTTAAGCAACACTGCAACTGTACATTATTCATCGTCTGTTAACTTCTTCTCTGTTTAATAAAAATGCTGTTTGGAAATGAACAAGAGGTTTATTGCTAAATTAACACCCCTCCCTGTTTCTCACTGTCTGGATTAGTATTTCAAAGAAGTCCAACAGGATATAGAAGTGGAAATGAGATGCCAAATGATTAGTGAAAATACATTGTTAGACTGACTTTCTGTCTGCCATCAGTTTATCTTTAAATTTATCATTTGTGTGTCTTCTTTTTCACTCTGCGCTTCAATCGATTTTCTTCTCATTTTTTGGGAAAGGGCAGATGGTAAAACTAATCAGAGTTCAGCAGCCTGGATATTTTTTGATATGAGTCAGTGCTGATTCCGTAATCCAAGACAGGGTTGAATCTGCTTAAATCAATGAAAGAATCAAAGCTTTGTTGAATGAATAAAATGTAAGCTGCTTGCCTATAGATCTGTTAAATAACATCCTTGTGTTTGGTTTTTGGACACTATACATTGGTAATGTACAGTTCAGACTGAACAAAAACGGTATTTTAGGAAATTGGCACAATGACGTTTTTATACACCTAGAATATACTAGATCTGTTCTATAAAATGCAATATTATTCACTACTGACTATCTGTAGATACAAGGGCATTGGACCCAATGTAGGAGGTGTCATGGCCATAGCATACCTCCCAATGTTCTTGCAATTTCCCGACAACTGCCTGTGCCCATCATTTTGCAAATGACATTATAAAGACAAGGACCCAGGGGCGTAACTACCATGGGAATAGGGGGAGCAACCGTAGGGTGGGCCCAGGAGCTAAGGGGGCTCCATCTTCTTATTTTTCCTATGACAGATATAGCCTCCTCCCAGAAAACCCCTGTGGATGAAGCACGGATAAGGGCCCCATCATATTTTTGCAGGGGGGCCCAGTGATTCCTACAAGTTATGCCACTGCAGGGACCTGCAACCTTTCAGGTTTCATTAACTACAAATAGAAAAAAACATTGAATCCAGTCTTTAGATTTAAGATTCAAAATGTGTTTTTCTGCTTTGGCTCTTCATACTTGTAATTGCTCTCTGTGACATACAATTTAAACTGGGTACTCACAAGCAGATTTTACGCCCCAATTGACCAATATTAGTCGGTCAAGCAAAGAACAAAAAAAAATGCACTTTTTTTGTGCTGTGTTTGTGTCCAATGTCAGTCAGACATGCTAGTAAATCATGGACGTAGCCCCCTAAGGAACCGCATAATCGTTTGCGCGAACTGTTGGCCATGGCAACGGCTTGTAGCGAACGCTCGATCAATAGAAAGAAATTCCTTAGGTTCATCTCTACCAATATTTTATTATCTGACTGTTCCCTCCCCTACTTGCTTTACACCTACTTTACAGGAAGCTGCAGCTTTGCTTCCTAGAAACTGACAGCTAATCATGTTACAGCTCACAGATCATATTTAAATGCTTCTGTCGCTTAAAATTATATATTGCTTTGCTCATTCCTTTCGCAACCTCATGTACTCTGTCTTGCTAAAAGCAAAGCTTAATACGCATAGAGACAGTGAATAGTGGGGTCAGGAGATATGGCAATAGGTGCACATACTCACAAGGCTTTTTGAAGACTACATGGTCTGTGAGTTGTACTGGCAACAACATGGAAGTCTTCTTAGTTACAGAATCTATTACTATAAGTAAATGTAACATACTAGAGAAGAATTCTACAATGTATAGGTGTTCTGAGGAAAAAAGTCTTCACAAAAAAACAGTTTAACTCTCCTTTAAAGGGGAACTGTGGTCTCCAAACAAGTTGAATGTACATGAAAGGTTTCCTACCTTTAAAACGAGCCATCAACCACCTCACTACCTGCTCCACAGCCCAAGATATAAAGAAATAACTGACCAGATAGTTAATGGGTGGGAGGCTGACATGTGACATTCCTCCTCCTGCTCGCACAGCCTCAGACTCCCTCAGTGTGTGAGGGAGACATGAAGTCCCTCCCCCTCCCTGCAGTGTGAAGGACCTGCAGCTGCAGAGAAGGTAAGGGAATCTATAGCCCTTCTCTCTCACTCTGCCTGAAAAAGCTGTTTTCACACAGTTTTCTGTAGAAGGGGGGGGGTCTGAGTGTCCCACAGCACCTGTGAGTGGGTGGGACCATGACAACCGTGAGTGGGCGGGGCTAAGATATCCACGGGTGGGCGGAGCTAAGACAACCTTGAGTGGGCGGAGCAAAGACCCCTGCAAGTGGGCGGGGATAAATCACCCTTGTGTGGGTGGGCCACATGGGGCTGTAAGGGAAGGGGCCAACGGGGGCCTGCAAATGGAGGGGCCATAGGGTCCATGAGTAGGAGGGACCAGGGGGGCTTGCAAGAGGAGGAGGGGGGCTGCAAGGGGAGGAGGAGACACAGGGCAGATTGACTGTCATCCACTGACATGGTTTCAGAGCAGGAAGCAGGAAGTGCAGGGGACCTGGTGATGCTGCTACCATATCACACACATAAATGTAAATATCTTCAAAACGATGCAAAATCAACAATGACAATAAATTGCAAAAATTCTCAGTTTACCTAAAAAATTACCTAAAGTCATTTTTGGACCACAGTTCCCCTTTAAGGTGACATAAGCTAATGAAAAGTTGTTCATTTTGCTAAATGGAGAACCCATGCCAAAATGTATTTAGCAGCTAAAGCCTGAAGATTTTTTTACTCTTGATAGACTAATTTCCTGGGACCAACAGCTTAGAGCAGAGATGGGGAATCTTGGCACTTCCAGTTGTTTAGAAACTACAACTGCGGAATGCAACCAAGGCATGCTTTTAATTAAAGAATTAAAATTTCTAAATTTCAGGAGCACCAAGATTTTATATAACTGGCTTATGGGTTGAGGTAAAATATCAGCCTTAGCAGAATGACATGTTGTACTGTGTTGTAATGTGTAAAAATGTATATCACATAGAGTTATCATTCTAGGTTACATGTCACACATGAGATAGCACAGCTGGAATATAATCACTTAATAAACAGATGTATTTTTTTGCTCACACTACTTCATAAGGCAGTAACCATCTACAAAGTAGAACCACTAGAGACTGTCCTATCCACAGGGTACACAGGGAAATGTATGTCATGACAAAGATAGGAAGTTTCAGGCAGCAATAGAGATTAGCCTCTTCACATCTTAAAGGGACATTGTACACACTCTGCATTATAATGTTGCGCCTGTTCACAGGCATGCCAATGAATAGTTACAGCCATTCGTTTTTCAGGTAAAGTTCCCCACAGAAACCTCCCACAGTGTTGGGGGAAGAACACATTACCACCTACCAGTTTCTGCTCTCCTATTGGCTGCTGAGCATGGATGGTGGTGACATGGAATTGTGTTGTTTTTCATTATGTTGGGGGGAATGTTACTGGAATGTAGGAAGGTGAATGTGCTGATTGATAAATTCAATGATCAAAAGTGTACTCTATGAAATGTCTATATAGTGTATGGCCATCATTAGGTAAATGATAGGTAGATAGACAGGCAATTCACTGCTATAAATGGTTAGTGCTGTGTTTTTCTAATATGTAATATTATTGAAAGCACCCGAACAGGTAAAAAGATACAGTCAGACCTTAATACAAGTAAACAAATAACAAATATAAATCTGCAATCAGCACAACCCTGCTAATTGCATTCTCAGAGTACCCCCAATCATCACATCTGGTCAACCTTCTCATAGTGTTAACCAACTAAATGCTGCTTTGAAGATGCTAGATGATGTGGGAATTTCTGATACAAAGGGAATTTTCACTAATAATTACTATACATTTTCTGCAAATTCATAGGGCAAGAGTGTTGGGAAAATGCAAAACACTAGTACATGGTTTTACATGTGTTAATGAGTAAAGAACAATTGCAAGAGATTATTTTCTTTAGATTTATAGAATATTAATTGAGAACTTCAGCCTTTTACAATGACAGTGTTTTTCAGCTCAGCAATAATCAGCAAGAAGGACTTTTTTTAAATAGATGGTATGCAGCATTCTGTATAGAGATGGGATCCGGAAAGTTGTCGGAACTGAGTGGATCATTTGGATTTGGGAACTTTGGAACGTATTTTCGAGGGTTATCGAATGTATGAGATTATTTTCGTTAACCCTCAAAAATAACTTTGTACATTCGATAAACCTTGGAAAATACGATCGGAACCTCGAAAGTCGTTTCTGATCATATTATCGAACTTACAGGGTTATTTTTGAGGGTTAACGAAAGTCTTGAAATGTTCGCAACCGTCACAAACTTTTAAATACACAATAAGCACCCCAAACCCATTTTTCTAATACCTAGGCTTTTCATTAATATGATCACAGTAATGTATACTAAAACCCCTTTGTTTATAAAGTATGCCAGTGTGCAGATAATATGATATCGTATGGGGCCTAGGAATGTGCATTGATTATCTTTTCTATGTTTGTATAATATGTATCTTTTTCCTGGCGATCCTTAGTGATGCTATCCTATATTGGGGCCATATTTATACTTGAACTGTATCGCAGTTTAGCAATACCATACATTATCGATAATATACGACAGCGGCCATGAATGTACGGCCGCGGTTGTACATTTACGCTAAGCGTTTGTTAATTAACGAACTTTCAGTCATAGAATACCATGCTGTAGCAAAGCAAAGTACCACAATAGTATTCTATGGAGACTGCATTATCATACATTTTCATTCGTTATCGGTAATTTACGATTGTTATCGTTACTTTATGATAATAATCATAAATTAACGATTGTACAACCGATCGTGCCTTTAACAATCGGTTTAACAATTGTTAAAGCCACAGACTAAAAAGCAAGACTGCGCATTTATAAATATGGCCCTTAAAGTCCACAAGTCCCTTACTTCACTATCCTGGCTCCCGGGTGCTCTCCACCAGTCAAGGCCATAAGGATGATGTCATGGTCAATATCGGTTGCCTGAGTCGGCTGCTTTTTTACAGCTGTGCAATCTCACACAGAATAGATAGCGGAGAGCAGGGATAAACCAGACCAGTTATGATATCTTCATTCAGGGCATCGGGGAGAAAATGATATATTTAATATTATAGTATATAAGTTTTATGGCACTGGAAAGGAGGCAACTAAAGAGTTAATACATTTTGCAATGGTTGCAAACCTTTACTGGTTTCCCTGGCTATGAAGTCTTCTAGGGTTACAGCTCTGAATATAAGCTCTGAAATAATAAAACAAACAAATGTGTTTTGGTTGAAAAAAAATCTACTTTATTTTACATACAATATAAAAAAATAAAGATTGTCATTTACATGCACACTGCGTACTGCCCATCAGCAAACCAACCATCAATACACAATAACTCAAAAACAAAGCATTATTATACAATACATGTTTATATAACATGTATGTTCTGCAATGCTCATTCATTACATGCATATTTCTAACTAAAACATTATTACTCAAGTTCAAAGTAGTGAATGGCCAGCTTTAAAAGTGCTGGGAAATGTGTGGGTACAGGTTAAGACTTTATACACACACTAGCAGTTTTACCTGGCGTTGCCCGTGTAAACATGTGGGTATAGTATTTGTTACGTGCAGGTGTGTGTTTGACTTAGATGGAAGAGACAGGGGGAAAAGAAGTGCACAGTTGGTAATGTACGTCATTTATTTAATAGTTATGAGTTGAGGAGTTGACATTGCTTGAGGGACGTATAGCACATATGTTTCTAGCAGCGTGCGTTTGGTGCTTAATTCCAGATAATGCAGGAAATTTCCATGTTGTCCATATCCCCCAACTGTCCTGGGTTTGAGTAGGTGGATGAGGGCATGTCTGTGACGTTGTAGTGTCCAGGAGGTGTGGATGTGACATTTGGTGTTGTGGTTGCAATGTTTGGGGGCATGGCAACGCTGTTTGAAAGTGTGGGTGAGGCTCTGCCATTTGGGGACATGGGTATGATGTTATGGGGCATGGGTGTCAAGTTTGGGGGTGTGGGCATGGTGTTTGGGGGTGTGCCTGTGATTTTTGTGGGTGTGGCTGTGATATATGAGGGCAGGCCTTAATGTTTTTTGGGGGGCTAATGACAATATCTGGGGTCATGGTCTCAACATTAGGGGTATGGTTGTAATGTTTGGGGGTATGGCAGTTATCTTTGGGGGGTGGCCTTGATGGTTGGGGTATGATTGTGACCATGATGTTTGGGGGCATGGCCGTGACAGCAATATTTGGGGGTGTGGTCACACCGTTTGGGGGCGTGGTTGCAATTTTGGGGCTTGGCCATTTTCTTTGAGGGTGTGACCTTGATGGTTGGGGTATGGCCGTGACCATGATGTTTGGTGAAGTGGGGGCATGGTCATGATGTCTTGAGTTGTTAATCCCCTGTCTGCCTCTTCTGGGCATGCCTAGGCTCAGTACAGGTTTCTAAATTGCTCAGTTTCCATGAGGCCTCCAGAAGCATAGCAGGCATACAGTAATGAATTCATAAGACAAACTATGATATATCCACAAATTTAAAAAGGCCATTCTTTCTAAAAGATGTTTTTATGAGGGTGGAGTTGTCCTTTAAATTTCTTATCATAACAGTAACCACAAATGTGGATCTTATCACCAATAGTAACATAGTCTTCCCAGGGTTTATATTTGAAACCTTCCAGGAGCAAATTGTAATGTGTTACAGACCTTAAGGGAAATGTCTGGTTCCCTCTGTTATAAAAGCTGTCATTCTGTGTGTGCAGCTCTCTGAGTTGTGTAGCCATACATTACGCTGTTGTTGTGTCACTGAAGTGGACTCTGTGTCTGTGTTGTTGAAGTCGGGCAGCACACAGAGCCCAGGCCCTTCATTTGAGTTACTGAATTGGGGAATCACACTCTGCAAGTGGCGTGCAGGTTTTTTATTGGTCAAACTGGACTTCAGGGACGTTGCCGTTATGTTGAGTCATTCAAGGGTGTGGCTGTGAGGTGAGCACATACATACATACATACATATATACATACATACTCACAAGATTTCTACTTTATATAGTAGATAAATACATCATAGAAAAGGACTGAGGAGTTGTACCACTCATTCCTTACATGCACATTTCAACATTTAGCAAAAAGCAATAGTATGATTGGGAAAGGAAAGGGGGTGTGAGGGTGAAAGACATGACACAAGCTTTATTTATACATTACACACATACAAGGGTTATTCAATAAAAGTTCTTATCGTTTAAAATGGTGCTAATTTAGCCCCAATCAATCAGATCTTATTTAACATTTGAAAGCTAACATCTGATTGGTTGGGGCAAAATTAGCACCATTTTAAACGATAAGAACTTGTATTGAATAACGCTGATTGCGAGAAGAACATTTAATCCTGTTCTTGAAAAGGAATGGTCTCTGTGCAGGCTGTAGACCAGCTTGCAGCAGTTCAGTATGGACATCTTCCCCTCTTTATGTACCAGGTGATTCCTGATATCGCCTGGTATTCCCAAGTGCCAGGAAATAGTGCATAAAGTTCTTGACATTATTCCCCTAGATTCAGAATGTGTCTGCTGAGGTGATCTTGTTAAACATGTCTTAGAACTCCTCTTTCAGATTGACCTCTGTCTGGGCCAGAATCCTGTCCATTTGCCTCTAGAGGCTGTGACTATGAGTTCTCACTTTTAAGTTTAACTACCATAATAACATTAATGATGAAATATGTTCAGGATACAGAGTCCCTTTATCAAGCATTATGCTTATTAGCAGTGGATTCTTCATTTCTTCCTATTAGTATTGGATGGAGTGTAGTTGAGCCTTAAGCTGTCCATACATTTGTTAGACATTAAAGCTAATTTGACATTAAAAAAGATGAATGCTTTTAATGTCTAATAAAGCAGCTGCCCCAACCCGCGCTGGTCAGATAATGCTTTATGTTGCACCTGTAGGAAAACGTAAATATCCCTCCCCATGGGGTTCCATTCAGCTTCTTCCAACTTATTGGTCCAGATCTTGTTTGTCCTGGCTAAAACCTGTGGTAGACAAATAGCTGCTCCTAATGCTGCCTTTGCCCCTGTTAATCCCTTCCTCTTTATGAGCCACTGCGTCTTACTCAGTCCTCTGTCACCTATTTTTCTTGCCATTCTTTGTGACTGTGGTAAATTCAGTTCTTCATATCTTTCATGATACGTTGCAATATTTTGAGAAATGTTAAATCTCTTGAGGATTCTGACACTCATTCTTTATCAGTTTAGTTACGTGTTTGTGTACATGGAAATAGATGCCAAGATCAAGTCACATAATAATTTGTATGATGATGAATGTAAAATCTGGAGGAGCTTGATGTAGTATTCCAATGAATTCTGTGTAATATTCTGTGCTAGTTCCTCAATGGATCCTTTCTTTAATTCTTATTCTGTTTAGGAAGAATATGCGGTCTAGACGGTGACATGTTTAATATTTCCATATTTTCAAGTGTAACCTCTGACATCTTTTCAATTATAATTTCAAATGCAGAATTGAAAACATTTTTATTCTTGAATAGATTTTCTTTTACATTAATGATGATAAAGGGTACACAGATGCCTTGCAGTTTTTCCCAGGTACTACAATCTAATCACAGATGGCAGTCTCCTTTCCCTTGGTCTTATTAAATAAGGTTCTTCATTTCTGATAAGCTTAAAAAACAAAATAAACATATTTTACCATTCATTTTACTATGTTAACTTCCTTATATGTCTGGTATAGCCAGTTACTTCACAAGCATAAAGATGAACCAAGGTGCACACTTAAGGGTATCTCCACTAATAATATCCACTTCTGGGAATCCATTTCTATTGAAGAACGGGAGGTAAAGGAGCTGTGCCTTACCTTCCGTTCTTCAATAGAACAAACAGGAGCCAGGAGAGAAGGTAGGAAGCTTACCCGCTTGCTTGCTCCCCCGGAGCGCAGTCTGACAGACTTTGTCTACTATGTGCATAGATCGTGCATGCGCATAGAAGACAAAGTTTCAGGGTCACCTTGCCCCCTTCATCAGCGGAGGCAAGGTGACCCCTGAAATGTTGTTTCTTTGATGCACTAATAAAGGAATTACCTTGTTTAAGTGTGAACCCCGGTTCATCTTTATGCTTGTGCTATAACTATTGTCCTTGGTAGAGGACTTACTGGGGTAGCAACTTCTATTAATCTGGCTAGTGGCTACAACGTGTGCCTGGGCCCAAATACAGTGTATGAATAGCCAGCACACAGGTAGGACAGATCTGTTACTGGACTCAAGTACTAAGAATGGGGAGACTATAAAAGGCTTTACCTTGTTTAAGTGTGCTTCTGTAAGTAACTGGTTATACCAGTCAAATTAGGAAGTTAACATAGTAAAATGAATGGTATAAATATGTTTATTTTGTTTCTCAAGCTTTCCAAAAATGATGAGCCTTTCTTTCATAAGACCAAGGGAAAGGAGTGCGCCATCTGTGATTAGATTGCAGTACCTAAAGTCTGAGCACAGTAATCACCGGGAATACAAAGTTTTGAAAAAACTTGCAATTTAATACTTGAATATTTCAATTCTAAGATACTTCTCTAGTATGTTGCCTTTACGTGCAAGTAGATTCTTCCCATGTAGCCTTTAATGAGCTTTGTAAGCATGAGCACCTATTGGCCATGCCCCTAACCCCAGTAATTATTTTCTATGCACATATTTTTTTAAACAAATGTCTCCACACCAATATGAAAGTTCCTGATAATACTAAAAGTTGCTATTATCCTTCAGTTTATTTTCCAGCCAAAATTAATTGCAGAGCGCCAACAAGAAGCAATACAAAATAGCTGTTTTTTGGGGGGATTTTGCTTTCATTGTGTTACTAGCAAAAGACACAAGTTTCAAAATTTTCTTTGTGATAGGTTAGGTGGATTGTGGACTAATGCTCTTTTTGTATAAAATGTAAAGGAATATGTGGGGGGGAAATATTGATTTCAAATACAAATGTTAATGTTAACTCTTTTGTGTCTAATAGAATCAGTATCTGCTGTAACATGGTCTGTGCCAGAGGCAAGTCTTTGTGCTGTAATATGATCGGCTGTCATATTCTAGGGGGCAAGGCTGCAGCTTCCTTGTTTTGACCCATTGAGTACTGCTTACATTTCCACCAAAATAAAGTACCCACAGGTTAATTTCATAAACCAACCAACAGCCACAGCAAAAGGACAAGTAAGACAAAGCTTGTAGTATCTTTGTGAATGTGTTCTGCCTAATGGGACTTTTGTTACACTTTAATACATTATTCAAAATGCTTTGCCTATCTGTTCCTTTCTGCATCATGATATCCACATGTTTTGCTGGCTATGTATTGCTGTGGAGAAATGAAGGAAATATTTTTTGCACAGTACTGTCAAGTATTAATAAAGCAAACAGGAAAATGTTGGTTAAGGAGGCCTGGTTTATGACCCTGACTTGCTTACACATTCACGGCCAATGGTGCTTGCAAATCAACTATTTGTTGCATATTTCACTTTCTCAATACTTGATAGAGATTTTCTTCATTTTCATGGAGTCCAGAAAAGCTTAGGAAACTATTCAGTTGGTTAGGTCATAATGCAAAAGTCTTCTGACTGGTGGCCGCATGCCTCCATAAACTTTAAATGGATTATGACCAATTAAAATACTATAGTATAATCAGCAACCCACGTGGCGTGTTTTCCTGACAATTCTGTCTCATTTAGTTCTATATGATTTAAAGTTCATGCACACACGCAATCACATGTGCCAATGCGTGACGCACAATATGTATGAACGTGCTTTTCGCCTGACAATCGTGCTTTGCATGGGCAATTTGTCAGCCGAAACAGCTGTGTGGTTTGGCCTCGTTGACAGATCTGCCCAAGAAAGCCCCCCTACAATCGCACTTGTGTATGAGCCTTTATAACAAATGTATTAAAAAGCCAAACCTGTTTGATTTACAAGTCAGTGATTAGATATGGTCTTTTCCATCTAATGCAGCCAAATCAGGAATCAGTGTATTGTTCCATTTGACTATTTGAGAGGGCGAATGTACAGTATGTGTCTGATCAGCCGCAGGACATGTAAGCAAACTGTTTAATGTTTGCTGCTTTATTAATACTGAGCAATACTGAGCAAGAGACTTTTTCTGAATGCCCCCAGTGCTCATTATGCAGATGGTTTTTAATTGGAGAACCCTATTGTATAATATTTTAACTTTTTAGCTGCCTCCATTTATGTGACAGGAATTTCATTAAATGAAAATATCTCTAAAATGCTACGATTTTTTTTTTTTAAAGCAAATTGTTAAAATTATCAGGATAATTCTCTCCGTATATTTATATACTTTAAAGGATAAGTATACTGAAAAAACAAATACAGTTTAAATGGTAGCTGAATCCCTAACTAACCTTTCCCCCCCCCCTTTTTTTTTATTTTTAGGTCCCTTCAGAGCCTACCTGAGCCCATGGAAAGTGCTGGCCATCTTGGAACATGAATGAAGTCCGGTAAGCTCCACCCCTGCGAGTTTCTGGACCTTGTTTCCAACTTGGGTCCAAATATTCTGTACCAATTCGACCTCTCATGTTCGAAGATGGCCAGCACTTTCCATGGGTTCACGTAGGCTCTGAAGGGACCTAAAAAATAAAAATAAAGGGGGGGAAAGGTTAGTTAGGGATTCAGCTACCATTTAAACTGTATTTGTTTTTTCAGTATACTTATCCTTTAACTTATTTTGAACCTTATGAATGTACTGTAAATATAGCATCACTGATTACACCAGAAACAGATACAGCTAAGCTTTGTACAGACACTTGGTAATTGTGTCCGGAAATGATGCAGGAATACTTTTCAGGGGAATGACTGTATTTGGTCAGAGACTTTAAAAAAAAAAGTTCTGATTAATGGATGTGTGTGCGTGAAATCTGAACATCTACCTTTGTGTTTCTTAATTAGAGACTCAAGCATTTGTTCACAAGCTATTCTTCAATTATTGCATTCATGGTGTGGAATTCATCGTCAGTCAGTGTATAGTTGCTGGAGAATGATACCGCACCTGTCCATTAAAGCCGACCCCATCTGGAGACCTCAGGAATTCATTGTAAACTTGGTTTGCTCTGTTGATCACCATAGCAACTGCATCTTGGTACTGTGGAGAAGAAATGGCCAGCAGTGGCAAGGCAGCTAAAGGTATGTGATCTTCACTAATGCTCAGACAATTTTCATCATAGCTGTAAGGGTTAAGGCTGGAGAAAGAATACAATCTGATTATTAACTAGAACAGTAAGTTTAAAATGGAAAAAAGAAGCACACAGAATGGTGGCTTTTCAGTACTACATTTACACTCTGAGATAAATAATATACATGCACAGATGATTGCATCTGTAGTCTTTAATAAAATATTAAGCATACTATGAATACTATGTAGGGATATACAAATCCAATAGGTTTGTGCTCAGTCTGTGAGTTTGAAAATCACTGAAGTTTCAGCATGGGGATGTCAGCGATGAAACCGCAATTGCGTGTGGAAATCACAAAATTGTGACACAGAAAACTGGTTTCAAAATTTCATCAACAAAATCAGAAAGTTTTACCTCAAAAACAGATTTGGGTCAAAATTAGAATGCATCCCTACAATTGGGCTATAGGATAAATAGAACATTTAGTCCTTTCTATCCACAGCACAATTATTGGCTGTTTCGGCAAACAATTGTGATGCTTATGGGTGCTTTCACAGTCAAAAGGGCCATTCGCTTAGGGTTCGTTAATGATCCGTCTGGCGGATCGGGCAACAAGCCCAGACCGAACAGCTATTTCGTCTGACAAAGTGGCCATACACGGCATGATTGTCACCCAAAATGGGCATGCATACACATCGTGCGTTGCAAGTCGGCCCTGTGAATATATAAAAGAACAAAAGGAAAGAAAACCTGTGGCACACTATAGTAGTTCAGAAATAAAAACCCTTTATTTAAATATAGCATGGGCAAATTAAAAAGGTGTATCAAGGACACATTCCAAACAATGGACTAACCCTCAATAAATAAGCAGAAGACATGTGTTCAAAGATAACATAGTGCATACAATAGTGTATATATACAGGGTATCCAATCAAGTATTGCTTAAATATTTATCTATAACACATATTCTATTATGAATAACCAAACAATCTCTGGACTCCTTAAATCCACATGTACAAAGATATGGTCTGAGTCAACAAATATATATAAAGTGCCAAAATACATAAGTAAATATGTAAACAGATAAATAGATCTATATAGGGCTCTCAGAGTAAGTGCATACTGAAAAGAGTCACCATTGTGACCCTAGAGTACTGTCTTGCATAAAGATAGACTTAGAAATACGCATACTTATGTGTCTAGAGTATAAAGATTGCTAAAATGGAAGCCACCGTGCAGACCCAGGAAAAGGAGAGGGCTGTATCAAAAGTATACCGACATGGGGAAAGAGACCAAGGAAACCGCCAGATGCGTTTCGTTCACAAGACAAACTTTCTCAATGGTGCAAGCAGGTTGGCCCTGCGATCACACTTGTATATGCACCTTAAGAGTCACAGCATGTCTTCAACAATGGATGGGGTCACCATATTTAAATTTATGGAAGTGGAGGCAGCTTCTATTCTTAGAATAAAAAAACCACGATAATTAAAAAATCTGAAAACGGGCCCATAAATGTAGAGATGGACCAGAATATGGATCCAAACCCGGTTCTAAGACCAAATTCTGAGATCTGCCGATGGCAGACATACCGGATTTTCTGGAATTCTGCTTTTCGGATTTTCAAATTTTCCTTTTTTTCTCACATTTTTTAAAACAATCCAGCCACTAGTTAGTGAAAATGGCTTAGACACCTGGGAAATAGTTTGGGGAATGCGTATTAATAACCAAAAACCAGGGGAGGAACTTTTGGCATGGGAGGCAAATACAACAAAGTGTGTGTGTGAACATCCCTCAGCTCTTAATACACGTGGACCAATTGTGGACAAAACGTCTCCCATAAGGATCTTATTAAAACACGGTACATGAAACCAAACACTAGAACATCTACCAACGTGTGACTAGGTTGAGCATCTAACACCAAGTAGTTTAAGTACAAAACATGCAAAAGGCCAAACTTGGACATACACGAAGAGAGTACATATGCATAATGTGTTTCATGGCATGCTTCCTACTTCCATTCTAAATTAAAAAAAAATAGCAAAAACTGAATTCTTAGTATTTTAAACTGTCTTGGTAAAAAGTTGGGGAGAAGCGCTTACATAGTTCACCTAGGGGCCCAACAGTCCTTAATACACCTGGGAAATAGTTTGGGGAATGCGTATTAATAACCAAAAACCAGGGGAGGAACTTTTGGCATGGGGGGCAAATACAACAAAGTGGCCCTTCACAGTAGATCGCAACATTTTGACCACGCCCACTTTGCTAAGGTCACACACTTTGTTTAAGTTATGCCCATTTTTAAGACCCCTATTCCCATTTTACATTGTTGCCTGCAACATTTTCAACTGTAAGATGTAGTCAAAACCTTTCCCCTCCCCCTTACAAATACCCAGGGCGAGGACCTGAATAGCTATGTGCTCACCTCTGGGCAGAGATGGATTAATATCATGTGGGGCCCTAGGCGGATCCATCATTTAGGGACCCTTTTTTGTTAAATATATTGTATAGACTATAATATTGTTACTGCTTTTGAAGCTGGGCCCCCAGAAGTTTCCTGGGCCCTAGGCAGGTACCTAGGGTTGCCTTGTGGATAATCCTGCTCTGCCTCTGGGTACACTTTTTTAAGTTTCTAAGTTACACTTACCCAAAGTTTCCTTTGCTCCTTATGAACTGGAGGGCTGACTATTACCGGCTAATAAACAGAAGTGCTGGAGGGCTGGAGGGCTGGCTAACACTGAATAATAAATGAGGGGCTTACTAACACTGTCTAATGAACTGGAGGGCTGACAACACTACTAATGAACTAGAAGGCTGGCAAATGGTAATAAACAGGGGGGCTGATAACACTGGATAATGAATTGGAGGGTTGGCAACACTGGCTAATGATCTGAAGGGCTGCCAATACTAGCTAATGATCTCAATTGCTGACAACACTAGCTAATGAACACTGGCAACACTGGCTAATGAACTGGAGGGCTAATGATACTGGCTAATGAACTAAAGGGGTGACTAATAGAGATGTCCGAACTTCGCAAACTCCGGTACGCTCGAGGATCCGTGAATTTTCGAGAAAATTCGAAAATCCGCGAGCGGACCCATTAAAATGAAAAAAATCCTCGAAAATACGAGAAATCCTCGTAATTTCGAAAATTTTCGAAAATACCAGAAATCCTCGTAATTTCGAAAATTTTCGAAAATACCAGAAATCCGCGGTTCGGAAGTTCGGAAGCGGAAAATCCGGAAAAATCCGCCGTTCGCGAACATGGTAAACATATTGCACATTGCAATCATGTTGTTACCTTGAGCCCACACTGTTCCACAGAGTTCCACACTGCTGAGCCACTGGCATGCCTTGGAGCAGAGGTCACCTTCTGTCCTTGGGCACTGGCACCAGATGTCATTGGTTCTCTGTCTCTACATGCAGCACTAGGTGTGCTGCTGTCTCTGCCCCTAGTCCTGCCTCTGTGCTCTCCCACAGAGACACTATCTTTTACTTTCTCATTATTAGCTATTTAAAAACAGTTTATCGCAGTACAGGGCCTGCCGCTCTGTGGGGAGAGTGTGTGATGGGGGCCTGGGCCCCTACAGTTTTGCAAGTCTCCAAGGTGAGACACAAGATGTGCCTCACCTCTCCGTTTGCTGTGGCTGCAGGGTGATTTATGAATCTAACCTGTGGGTACTAGGGATAAGCTCCCATAATCCACCTAAGCTTGGGTAAAACCCAGCTAAGTGTACGCAGTACACTTCACATGCTCTTTAGTGCTCAACAGATGAAAATAAGGAAGTTGCAGTCTTGCTTCCTAGAAGCTTACAGCTAATCATATAACAGCACAGAGACCCTCCTTCTCCCTGACACAAAACAGGGATTTTAATTTTTTTTCCCCAAACCCATTTAATGCTCCTGTCCTTACAATGATATAATCCTTACTTTTCATACAAAAAAAAATATTGTTGCTGTGTATTTATTAGCTAGCATGTATGTAATAAACAGAATATTAACATTTCAGTAAAAATGGGAAGGGGAAGTGAACCTGTAACTTCGTGTACTCTGTCATGCAAAACGCAAAGCTTTTACCCCTAACCCAACAGACAAAATATGTGGAACACTAGTGACTAATCTTACAGTGTATAGGTGTTCAGTGGAGCAATTTGTCATAATACGATTTCTAAAAATTAAGTTTAATATCTGTACAACAAAAATTCAAAATGTTTTTTCTTCTGGCACACGGAAACTGAAGATTTGGGAGATTGTGTCAGATTAAAATCAATTTGTAAATAAATACATATCGTACAACATTCACCTTTAGATAAGTACACTATTGAAAATGCTAAGATCAGGTTCACCTTGATTTACTGCTCCTGCAACTTTGCACTATGTTTTTTAGATAAGTGTAATTATTGAAGGGGTAATGTTAAAGGGTATGCAACTTAACTTAAAGGGCATGTCCAACCCCAAAACTAAAATTTCCCCCACTACTGGCCCTACTGTGTAGTGTTAAAAAATCATACAGATCAATATGTAGGTGATCAGTACAGGGCCGGATTTCCCATAAGGCCACCTAGGTCATGGCGTCAGGATCCACAGGGGTGGGATGACTGAAGCTGTTTTTATTAAAACATGAATTGGTTACTGCAGTAATACCAGAGACCAAATGTTTCTCTTAAATGTATCTCCTAAATCTGGGCAGCCAAACAAGACAAACAGAGGGGTAAAATGTAACAACTGGTAAAGGCTGAACCTGCCAAGGGATCGAAAAAGTGTACCAACTGGTAAGTTACACTGTCACCTCTTAAAGTACAGAGAAGGAAAGCAGTGAATGGACCTGCCTTGTATCTCACTGTTACAGCACTTTATGGTGGGGAATTATTTATTGCATTGGGAAATGGTTAATTGATTTTATTACAATCCCATATAATATATTATTTAATTTGGTATGAACTATAAAAATCCATTTTGTACAATTACACTTCTTCATTGTGATGAATATAGTGCACTGCTCACTATTTAATAGAATCTATCTAATAGGCAGAGAGTGATCCTGATTCCCCCTCCCTCCCAAAGTGGTCATGTATGTGGGGGGATTTTTACTGGTTAATACCAGCATAATACTGGATGGTGCTGGACACAATTTTGCACTGTATGCTATTTAAAGTACCTTATGACAAACCTGTCCTTCAGACATGAGATCCCCTATACTAATGCACTAAAATGCACTAAAAGTTGCAAAAGCTTAAAGGATAAGTGCACTGTAAAATCAAGTTATGTTCATTTGGAAGCTGCAGCTTTAAAAATACGGTTATCATATGTTTTTACCTATGCCCCCCAGAGCCTAGCTTTGTGCCTTGAAAGTTGCTGACATCTTGTTACTGGTTTGCTGAATGTTAAGCTCCACCCCTCTGAGATTTCCTCTTGCTTAAGTCTCAAAGGGTAATGCCTGTGAGATCCGTTCACTCTCCTGCTTGAGCCTCAAACAGTAACGTCTGTGAGTTTGTGCACAGAACTCTCAGGCATTATCGTTTGAGGCTCAAACGATGTCAGCAACTTTCAAGGCACAAAGCTAGACTCTGGAAGGGCATAGGTAAAAAAAAATATGGCAACAGTATTTTTAAAGCTGCAGCTTAAAATGCACATAACTTGATTTTACAGTGCACTTATCCTTTAGGTTCGGGGAAAACTATTTTTGGATTTTAAATCTAAGCTGTAGATTCTGAGAAATCATTATTTGAACTCACAGCATTTACAGGAAAAAACCTGTCACTCCTTAAACATAAATTATAATATCTTACCTATCCCTGAACTCTTACTAGGATCTTTTGTCCATGGTGAGGCTGTGCAGAAGTGTTGCAGACAATACTAGGAGGCAGTGAGTAAGGGAGGGTGGGGGCAATTAGGAGCACTCACTAAACATTAATAATTTAATGACAAAGCAAACACAGATAAATATGTGGGTACCAACATATTATTTCTCTCAAATTGTAGTTTCAGATGATGTAAAGTTGTTTGCGTGAGTATAGTGATCCTTTAAAGCATAACTGTGTTACCTTTAAAACGATCCCAGGATCATTCTGCTAGCTGCAATCTATGCAAACTTATAGCAGTATAAAGGGTGGTGTTTTCAGGCTGCACTGTGAGCTGTAACATCACCAGCACCATTTTTCTGCCCCATGTGCCTATGGCAGGAGCATGCCCAGTTGTATTCTACAGCTGTGATATAATTTTTTTTTTGTTGGGGGGGTAAGGCTTCTTACACAGCACATCATGTGACTGTCATACACTTCCTGGTTTATTCAGACTGTTAGAGTGTAACTTTACAAGAAGATAACCAAATTAAGAACCAAAGAAGCTAGCTACATCCTCCTAGGTTTGTTTGAAAGGTATTAGAGGGCTCTTGTATGGAGACCATCATTACCCTTTAATACTAAGAATAATTTTTTAAAAAAGGTTGGCGTGAGTTTAAGGTGGGCTTTATGGCAGTTGCACAGGTAATCTTAAAAGACACAATAACGGAAGCTTTTTAACACCAGTTAATAAATGGCTTTATGGTCAAGCAGTGAATCACAATGCAGAAGTAACTCCTATCTGTCTATTCCATTGGAGGTGTGATTCCCCCTCACACCATCAGACTGCACTGAGAAAGAAGAAAAGGGGCAATGACCAGTGGCAGTCCCAATGATACACCCCCAGCTTAGGGTTATCAGAACAGGGATTGGAGGACATTCTTAATAAAATTTCATTAGTGCAGCTGGACTGATTTGCATAAAACAGTATTGCAGTGTTTCTGAGTGGATTTAGGCTGAGGCCTCACTGCAACATGCTAGAATTGCGCACACAACTGTGTGCGTTATCGAATGCGATTGTGTGCACGATTCTTGTGCGTTTGCATTTCCGCGCTTTGCGCATGCAATTTTACCGTTTTCCGTTATGGAAATGCAAGTTAATGCACCAAAAATGATGAACGCACGCGTTACCAAAATGGAAATGTATGAGCAATCGCATGTGCATTGGAAATTGCAGGAATTTTTGCATTCTCGTGATTTCCATTATAACCAAATGCGCATAAAATGCACAAGTGTGGCCTAGCCCTTAGCTGTTTAGCATGGCCTAGCCCTTAGATGTTTAGCGTGGCCTAGCCCTTAGATGTTTAGCATGGCCTAGCCCTTAGATGTTTAGCGTGGCCTAGCCCTCAGATATTAAGCGTGGCCTAGCCCTCAGATGTTTAGCGTGGCCTAGCCCTTAGATGTTTAGCGTGGCCTAGCCCTCAGATGTTTAGCGTGGCCTAGCCCTCAGATGTTTAGCATGGCCTAGCCCTCAGATGTTTAGTGTGGCCTAGCCCTCAGATGTTTAGTGTCAGAAAAACACTATTTATAGCATTTAGTCAATGGTGAACGCTCAAAAAAAGCCTGGTAAATGCTAAGAAAATGTTACCTGAAGGAACAGGGCTGTCTCTAGACTTTTTGGCACCTGAAAAAAAAATCCAAATGCTGCCCCCCTCACCACACCACCGGAAGGGGTGTGGTTTTATAATTGAACGTGGGTGATGCTTTGTCCAGAAGTGAGGTGTGGCTTGTCCAGAAGTGGGAGGGGCTTTACACATGACTGGTAAATAATGCCCACAATGACTGGTAAATGATGCCCACAGTGACTGGTAAGTAATGCCAAACATATATTTTTCATCTGCAGAGCTGACAAACATTCATTTTGATCAAATAAATTGCCAGTCAGAAGTGAGGGGGAGGAGTCATAGCTGCATTCTGTTTGCAATGTAAGTCATTGCTTCTGAAGTCAGTACCTGCTGAAAATATGTGGTTTTTACAAACGTCATTTTGGTGGTCCCCGGAACCTGGGCCCCAGGCACATGGAAAAGTCATGGCTAAAAAAAATCTGCCATCATAAATCCTGCCTCCCTACAGGGTGCTGCTCTGTAATGTGCTTCACCCTGCCTGCGAAAGGAAGATGCTGAAGGTAGGAGAAAAATATAAAGGCGAGGGGGAAAAAAAGAACCTACATGTCCTTTAACAATGTTAACAATGTTAGTCAGCGGCTGTAAACACTTTAAATCATCGGCTAAAATGGCCGTAGGTAGGCCACTGAAAATCTAATGTAGTGTTCAGTGCCAACATACCCATTAGTGTACTAAGGATATTACAAATTTTAAATCCCCCATAATTATATAGAGTGACTTGCAATGCTTTAATATTTAATATTTAGACTATTGCAAGACTAGATTAAGTAAAATCCATTTAAAAAATAAGATGATGAAAAATGTAAAAAGCTTTTGGGAATGCGTTTTTCAAAGTCAAAATACATTGAACCAGGGAGAATAAGCAAGAAATACAATTTCCATGGATTTAGCCTGATATAAATATAGCTTAGAGTATTGCAAGTTGCTGAATTATTAAATATTAATTTAGCTCTTTCCTTAAAGTCAGCATTTCAAATGTCATATTGGTATTATTACTTAGTGATCCTGTGGTGCTAAAACATAAAAAAACATTAAAAAGAGAACAAATAAAAAAACTATGTACAGGCAGTAGATGATTTCAAAGACAGTTATCTGAAGATTTCTGATCAGACAGGCTGCTAGACAGCAGAGTTGGAATCCGGGTTTGACACGGAAGCCCTCGGTTCCGAAATCCCAAAGATCAGTGTAAATCCGGACGGATCCTCTGGATTTCGGCACTTCAGAAGACATTTTCGATAATTTTCGAATGTACAGGGCTGTTTTTGATAATTTTCGAAAATAGCCTTGAACATTCGAAAATTATTGAAAATACAATCGGAGACCATTTTCGAGTTTCCGATCGTATATTCAAAAACCAAACGTTCAAGGCTATTTTTGATAATTTTCGAAAATAGCATCAAACATTCGAAAATCTTTGAAAATGCGAACAGAAACTCGAAAATGGTCTCCGATCGTATTTTCAATAATTTTCGAACGTTCAAGGCTATTTTCGAAGATTATCAAAAATAGCCCTGTACTTTTGAAAATTTGTTCCGGTTTCGGATTTTCGCATCTTCGGGATTTTCCTGAGATCTGGGAATCCGAAAACGGAACAAAACTAGTGAATTTCGACCATCTCTACTAGGCAGTCACTGACCAGCCTGCTCTGTTAAAGGACAACTAAAGCACAGAACAAAACTGAACCAGAAGCAGCCATCAGAACACCTTGGTATAAAACCAGTAATCTGTGTCTTACCTCTCATTTTGATATGAGTGCTGGGGAATTTACCTAAATAACAGATGGTTTATGCTTTACTTCACAGCATTCTAGTATCACACAGTTTGGTCAATGACCATTATGTTCTGCACATGCTCAGTCCTTAGCTATGGCAGAACCTTGTTACAGTTGGTCACACCCATTAATAATCTCTATCAATCCTTTAAGGGACAGATAAAGCATGGAAGCATGTGACAAGGCCAGAGGTATGGTCTGACACTGCACATCCTTTATCCAGTTTTAAAGGCTTACATTTACTTTAATACAATTTACTGAAGTGGTATTTTTTATAGCATATTGGTGTTTTTAGGGGCATTATTTTCAGATTCTGGAGTATAAAAAATTGGGTTTAGTTCTCCTTTAATAAAGGAGGGAGGGGCAGTGTTTTCCAGAAATCCTGCAATGCAGGAGTGCATAAGGATCGCTCCTCAAAGCACCTAGGGCTGTGTCAATAAATCCCCTTTAACAATGCACGTGTCCTAAATAATTCTAAATTAAACCCACGGTATTGGACTTTTCCGATAGGGCCCTTAATGTCAGTATGAGACTGTACTTACTGTGAGCCAAAGAATAGTTTATTGGCTTAGGCTATGTTCACACTGTTAAGCATTTTGGTGCAATTCTGTGGAAACATCGCACCAAAACGCTCTGCAAATAGGAGTGAATGGCACTGCTCACATCTTTGTGCTGTGATACAGTGTGTTGCACATCATGCAACACACTGTATGCAGCAGTTTTGTGCGTTAACTCACAGCAGTGCCATTGAAAGTAATGGCGGCAACTATGCGTTAACCACAGCGGAACATCGGATTAAATCGTTGGTGCGATGCTCTGATGCGGTTAAAACCCGACATGTGAACGTAGCCTTAGACAGTGGCTTAAAAAACTCTATCTGAAAATTGCTAGAATGTTTGTCATTCAGGTGACTGTTTTATCTTCCTTTCATAATCTTGCCATTTTCCAGATTGACTTTGTTCTTATAAATGACATTTTGGAACCCTCTTATATTTTGACTGTGGTGTTAGCTTTCAAAAATAATTTTCATATACTACAAACTTGTAGTATGCCCACTGTAGTAATGCACCTATGATTAGCTATTTAATATAGAATATACCCAGCAGGTATCAGACACATGTACATTGTGTGACGGGAGAGGGCTTGCCGGGGGCCAGGTATGCTACTGATCAATGTCACTGCCAGTCATGAAACCACTGGGAAGGAAACGATGATGAAAATGACCCTGCAACGCACGTTTTGTAAACGTTTGTTTAGGCCGATAATCGGCCCGTGTATGGGCACTTTATCGCTGGTCGTTCGGACACATCTGGCTGGTCGGCAACAATCCCCGACCGAACGGCCGTTTAAGTGCCATACAAGGGCCGATTATAGTCCGAAACAAATGTTCGGACACATCGTGCATCGCGGGTCGGTACCATCAAACGCACGTGTGTACGAGGCTTAGTTTCCTCCAGTTTCAATACCCCCTGTCTCCTCCACTGTCTTTGCCTTTAGATAATCCCCAGTTTTTCAGGAAACTGGCAACACCTCACTGGACATGGTAGCACCCCAGGTTTTGCAAAGGTAAGTGCAAAGTATTGAGACAGAGGCCTGAGAGACTCAGAAGTTGGATATGTATAGCATCATCGCAGAGAAGGAACCAATATGACAGGATCAGACAGAACATGTCAGGGAACAAAGCCAATGGTCAAACACAGGTTAGCAGATTAGGTACCAAAGGATTAGGAAGAAGTCAGAAACAGGCAATCGTGAGTCCAGGCACAAGAATCAAAGACAGAAAATCTATACTGGGCAACCAAAAACATAACCAGTAAGAATTTAAACAAGACCAATAGAAACAAAGAAAAAGTGATAAGAACCAATAAGACACTGCTCCCCAGCTCAGCAGCAACAGCTGGACAGGGAAGAGGGAAGCCCCTGTGCATTAGTCAGAGCCTGAGAGAGTTGAAGGCATTAAAGCACAACTAGACTGAGCCAATGATCCAGGCCTACCACCAGTAGAGCCAAAGGCGCAAATGTAGCCAGACTCATGGCGTGGAAGCAAGAGCAGATACGTCAAGCAAACAAGTAGCATTGCAGTCTTGGGGTTTTGGGGATCCTCATGGATTATACCAATTTAAGCCGGGGGTGAAATTGAAAATAAATAATAAAAGGCTGCAATTTTTGGGGGGGGATATAATTATTTATTGTTCAAAATGTTAAAAACTCAACCATGCTAAGGAATCACAAAGCTCAAACTATATACACTGTCCTTCCCCATAGTTCAGAATGTTGACTCCTGTTTTCATTTTCTCTGGTATAATTTAAAGTCACTGAACAGGAGAAATTAAACTAATTATATATCTGAAGTTTAGTCACTGGTACAGTGCTCCGCTTCAATCTTTAACTACAGGAGAAAATGACTGACCCTGCTCTGAGCATTGAAATATGGTAAAGATTCTTTAGACAGGCCAAAGCGTAATGACTCCTTGCTTTTAGCAGAACTTTCACGTATGGCAGTGGTTTTTCAAACTTTTTTAGGTTGTGGCCTACAGCTATTCTTAACTAGGAATGGTCTTAAATTAAAAAATGTATATGCAATTTGCAGGAAAATGTTACTATTTATGTAAGCCCTCATTCACTGAATTTAATGGACAAATGACAAAAATAAAAATTAGGCTGACAAAAAACTTTTACTTTAAAGGTCAAAGCACGCCTCTGGCTCTCTAATGCTGAGCAGGGCTGATGTCCAGTCATCCATATCGAAGAAACGGATGCTCAAACGTGATGGAACATCAAAGCAGATAATCGATCCCCATTGGATTGCAATCCCATCGCACTTAAAAGCACAAGTAGTGTGGCCTAGCCCACGAAGATTATTGGCATTAACACTTTCATGCCCACACTTCCCCAAGTATTGACATTAACTTTGCATGCAGCACTTTCACAGAGTATTGCATTAACACTTTCAGTGCCAGCATTTACAGAGTATTACCTTTAATACTTTCAGCTGTCAGCATTGACATATATACATATTTACCTGCTTTCCATGTCTCCTCCATTGAATTGTTCACTCCTCACATACTCTAGTTCGAAATGGAGAGTTGGGTGGAAGGAAGAAAGAGGCAGGGATAGGGATCTCATGCTGCTAGTCACAGGGCCACTGGTTAAAGTCTGCAGCAGCTTTTACCTGGCATTAGAACTGTTCTCCTCAGTAGCTGAGCTCATCCTCTCTCTTGTTTCCAAGTAGAGGGGGCTGAGTTCAAGCTCTCTACCAGTACAATGTTACAAATTACAGCAGAACAAGGAGAGCAGATCTAACACAGCAAGTAAAAGCTGACAGGTAGATCTAGGGAGAACACTGGGCAATCTGGTTTTAACATAGGCACCCTATCTCTTTGCCTAGATGGCCTATGCTGTAAATCACCTCAATCAAAGTCTAAGCTCCTGGGGCGGGCAAAGTTAGTAGCTACCTTTCTGGCGACATCCAGACAACTGTCTGTCCCACTCATTTTGTGATTGATTTTAACTGTCAAACAATGGACCAGGATGGAAAATGCATAAAACTGGTTAGTTAAACAGACCTTGCTTGAGCATAAATCCAATGGAGGTTTTTATGTCTATCTGTACATGGTCCACATTATACATCTCTAGTATTTACAGTTCTAATTTTTTAAATGTTTTGCTCTTTAATCAGGTCCATATTGCATTTTGTTTACATTCTACAAAATCTGCCCAGCATAGATGCTCAGTGGTTAGCACCGATGCCTTAGGCTGGGTACACATGAGAGGACTATTTGTCCCTTTGTCCGCGACCGAGCGTTCGCTACAGCGAGTGCTTGGCCGGGACATGTCTGTCGGTCAGCGAAATAGTGGCCGCGGCTGACGTGGGACTGATCGTGCGGCCCATAGAGAAATGCACGATCGCCCGTGATTTACTGACACATCTGATCCAGACTAACAGGCGACCGGCATCGGTCGCAGCTGCGGATGAAACAGCAGAGACTTTTGGCCTAATTAACCAATACACGGAAGTATTGGTCGATGGGCCTAAAAATCTGTTTGTGTGTTCCCAGCCTATAGTGCTGAAGTCCTAGGTTTAAGCTAGGTACACACCTACGATTTTTCCTCTGACCGACCGTTCATATTTTCGACCAGTCGGCCAGGAGGAAGGACTGTCAGTCGCGCAAAAGCAGCCGCGTCCGACAGTTACCGCGACCGATCGTGTGGTCCATAGAGGTCCATATTTACATTTGTAATTTACCATACTTATTCAATTGTTTAATACTGTTTCCTGTCTCTGCACTTGTATATCTTATCATGCAAATGTTACTAATACTTTTTCACTGACTGTATATAATGGAGAACTGTGACATAAAACTGAACTAAATTGAATTGTTACTTTAACCCCTCTAATGGTGGCCAAAATTTTTCAACTGGTACGATAAGAAATTATTGGAAGATCGTTCAACGATCTTCCATACACAGATCCGACAGTCATGCGATATCGGGATATCCAGATATTGTACGACCGGGATCTAAGCGTCTATGGCCACCATAATAGAGCAGTGCAGCTCTTTCATGAACACATGTATAAACGTTTACATGAGCACATCCATGCAACAAATATTACTGTATAATAATAAAGTATGACACCTGTTACTGCAATATTGAGTCTCCAGACAACATCACATTTGAGGGCATGCTGTCAATGTACCATTGGGTTAGCATGGGTTTTACACTTATTTAATCATGCTGCTGTATTATTTTGAATTGTGCCTTTCACCACGAGTAAATAAGTTAGTTTAGCAACAGTTACTAAAATTAATGCATTCAATTGGGTCATAAAACCCATGCAACCCCCTTACTTTCCTTCACTCCTGTGATGCACAGATTATTTGCAGGTGTAGTACATTGTGGGGTTGAAAAATGATATAAAATCCCTGCTGGACAGTCCAAAATAGGGGGGAAGGTCAAATTTGAATTGGAGAACAAAACAAAAAAAACCCCACAGAGACAGAAAAAAAAGTCTCTCCGCCACATCTTGTGCCACTGTACACGAAAACCTGAACTGCGGTTTCAAAAGTCCACATGTGGTACATTGTTTGTTGGATTTAATTTATGATAAAAAGGATTATCTGGCAAAGTATAAGAGGTGATAAGCAAAATCCATTCAGCCATGTTCAGTATTAAAGGTTTTGTGGTGTCTGTGCAGACTTCACTGTAATTCTATCAGGGATATTTAATAAAGTTCTTATCATTAAAAATGGTGCTAATTTTGCCCCAACCAATCAGATGTTAGCTTTCAAATGTTATATAAGATCTGATTCTGTTGGGGCAAATTAGCACAGTTTTTAAACGATAAAAATTGATTGATCTCCCTATTTATGAAAATGTCAGAGAGAAATGACAATTGCAGAAGGGTTAAAATGCGCAATTGGAAATGTACTGAGAAGTGTTGGAGGGACAGAGAATATAAATGCAGACATATTGTAGAAATTAAGACTGTACTGTTGTAGTGCTGAAAATACAGGCTGAAAACTCAATGAGCCTCCAATGACAAGAGAAGCCCCTTGATGTATTATCTTTCATCTTTTGTGTCGACCCTGACATCCAGATGGGCATCAAATTGCAGTGTTTTTAAATCATTCAATCACACATTTATGAAGTAAGAGCATTGAACAGAAGAAGCCTCTCCTGCATTTCCGTGTATGAAATCAATTTACCTTAAAGTGCAGCTGATTTGTCGACAGATGAGTTTGTTGTAATTACAGTTTGGCTTTTTAAAATCAAAGATGAATTCATTCTGCCCATTACATGAAAATTGCAATTGTGCCCCACACTGAATATATAGGGAACCAACAAAATAAATATGGAGAACTGTCATCACACCTCCAACCAACTTATGGAAGAAAAGATTTCCTATATTTATATTGTAGGGAAACTGAAACAGAAGCTGCCTGGCCTGTGGGTTAGCTTAGGCAACACTAGTCATTTGGTATATTTTATTAGAGTTATTTATAGTAGCATCCCATGGGGAAACAGAGAGCAGCTACCTACCTGAGAGACCTACCTGCATTTGTTTATCTTTAAACTAAAACATTACAATCCTCCATTACAGCTCTGGTATATCCCAGTATTTCTCCAGGAACCATGATTCTGTGCTGATAAATAGTTTTTATATGAACTATTGAACTTTGGACCATTACTAATTTATGTTCTTTTAAAAATTTCCTTCTCAATCTTCTCTATGGGTGTGAAGTCAGCAAAATAATTCAACACTCATTTAAATCCACTATTTTTTCCCTTCCTATCTGTATTCCATTCTTTTCCCTTCCTCTCTCTCTTATTCCTTTTAAACTTTTCTCCTCCTGTCTTCACTTTTATTTCTTTCCACTTTATTTCATTGCCCACCTTTCTGTTATTATTTTTACTCACTGTCTTCTTTCTTCTCCTATATTATTGTTTTGAGCTTCCACTACTCCCTCTATCTATCTATCTATCTATCCATCTATTTATCTTTCCTTCTCTCAGTCTAACTATCTCTCTACTCTCTCTCTCTCTTCTCTCCTATCTATCTATCTATCATTTATTCTGTCCTGTCGTATCTATCTATCTATCTAATATCTATCTATCTAATCTATCTATCTATCATTTTATATCATCTATCTGTCTATCTATCTATCCTATCTCTCTATCTATCTATCTCTATCTATCGTCTATGGTCTGTCTGTCAATATACTTCTATTTATTAATCTCACATTACTCCTGGGATTCCAGTCAAACAAAAAAAGATCACTTAAGTTAATATATTCATTAATTACCATAAAGGAGATCTATGAGCAAAATGTATTTAAACAAAATCATTAAAAAAAAAAACAAAAAAAAACCCCATATTGTACCACTTGCATTTTTATCTAATTCTAAACCAAAGACTAATCCCCTCCCACTCTTAAGGTTCGTACACACGTTATGATCATGGGTGGCCCGTCTGGTATCATCTTTGTTGGATTTTAGATTCATGATAAAAAGGATATGTGGCATATATAAGAAAATGATATTTGTTGATGCTCGGCAGGTGATAGGCAAAAATCCTAAGGAATGTTTCACATTAAAATTGTTATGCTGTTCTGCGCAGGTTCACTGCCGATTCTAAATGATGAAATAATGCATTGGAGTGAGATGGAGAGTGGCTCTTCTATCATTGCCCTGATATATGTTGTGAAACTCTTAATGTAGATACGATGGGTGCCTCAACTTGGCCCAGGCAGACGCACCCAACCAGTGCGGCTCCCAGACTACGTCTTGAACTGGATTTTTAGATCAGATTCTGAAATGATTATGATAATGATCGGTTTATTCTGTACTAGCTCACCAGTATGATAACTGCGAAGCACTTCTATACATCAAATAACAATATATTTTCCAAAGGTAGCCAACTTACTCAACTGGAGGAATTAAGGTTCGTAAACAATGTGGCGGGGGGAATCACGGGTCCCAACACGCGGCACACGAGTGTCCGAACGTTCGTTACGCCGATAACCGGCCTGTGTATGGCTGTGGTATGGCACTTTTGCACGACCGCTGTATCTCTCAGCCATAAAGTGACCAATCCACGGGCCGATTTTGGCCGAACCGGGTAGATGGGTGAACACCAGTATGAATCAACCAGTAGCCTGTTTTATCTGTTTGTTGTTTAGATCAGGCACCGGGGGTGTCACAAAGTTGGCCAAACTGTCACCTGCTGGCATATCTAGGAAAGCATTCAGGCATTACAGAAGAGTTATGTTCAAATCAGAGCGGAGATTATTAACATTGCAATCAAGCAAACAAGGCATATCACACATCTCATTGTTTGTGGGTAAATTCACTACAGGTTTCGACTGCGAATAAAGTGTGTTGCTATAGAAAAGTAATTGGCCTATAAAACAGATTCCGCCTAACAAGGTTATTGCAAACATTTTAAAGAAGTGCAGTTTCGTCCGACACATTAAACGATTGTTTAACAGATTTACAGACAGCGATGTTGGGTTGCTTGTCAGGAGACTCCCAGGAAAATTATGCTGGAAATTTGTTTGTCGTGATTGGCAGGGCTGGATGCAAATTCATTAATGTTTATGTATTGTTTAGGATTCCTGTATTTGTTGTGCGTCTTTTAATTTATGATACCAGGGGGTGCCCAGAAATGCTTTAGATGTCAGGTCCATGGGGGTCACGACCCGGGTTTACTTCGACGACACCAGTGCGAAATGGGGGTGGTCGAGCTACGTCTGGAGTCGACGCGCAGAGCGTCCGTGTTATGGGCGTCCCAGTGGCGATTGTGGTGGGGGCAAAGTCAGGGTCGCCGCTGGGGGCTACGGCAGCGGTAGCAGGTCTGGAAAAAATGAATTTGTAGTAGGTCAATAAAGAGTAGAAGGTAGCATAGGGAATGGATTTCTGACCATGTCTGCCTAGGGAGCCAAAAGGTCTATACGATATGCCTGAAACAGTGGGGGACAATCGGGGAGGGCCTGGAGGGTGATGGAAAAGGGGGAAAAAAAAACAGAGGGGGGTGTATAATGCAGAACACAAGGTTGTAGGCTCAACGGAGCACAAAACAGGGGAGGTGGTGGTTGCACGGAGGGAGGCGACACAACACACTCACGGGCGATGAAAGGGAGACGGACTGAATATAAGAGGGAGGCGGTAAAATGTGGGGTGATGTGACCTTGAGAGGGTAAAGAGTAATCTCTGGAGGGGCAAACATGAACACAAAAATGCACTCGGAAACGAAGTTCACAAAAAGGAAAAACAACCAAAAAGTGGTTCAACAAGGTGTTAGTGTGGAGGTGAATGTTGATCGCAGTGGGAAAGCGCATGGGAGACATGAGATACAAAAGGAGCAAATCAAACAAGCGAAAGAAGAGGATGGACGAGGTGCGCACACTCGAGAAATAATTGGGGGTGTGCAAATTGACAAAGCGGAAAGTACAAGGAGGTTAACAAACTCGCGAACAACTCACAACCGATTTTGAGCAAGAAGAGAAAAGGGAAAAAGAGGATCATCTGGGAGGTGAACGGCGATATTGAGGACCTACATCGACTCCAAAAAACACCATAATAACATAGACACAAGGAATGTGGACTCTGAAACACTGTGCAGTGGCAGCAAACATACTGCAGAGTGTCAGGGAATGATAAATTTCGCGGAGCCAAATGATCATAGGAGCTGGGTGAAAGGGCACAGACAGGATAGGATGGCATCCAGATTTCTACTTTGCGCTTGTACAGAGACTTTGTCATGTGATAGTACGTGGGTATACACCAGGAAAAAAGTCGGGCCCATTGCGGTGATTAGTCTGGTAACAGCACAAAGCGTCAAGGGCGAAGACAGGGGGGGCAAAAGGTCAGAGGAATAACGGAGAAAGCACGACGCGGAAATGTTCGAGGAAATTTTGTGGGGCAAATAAGGCGGAACGGGAGGTTGGAGTCTATATTAAACAGAGGGGGAGCACCTGGGCGTGCGAAGAGGGGGTGCAATAAGTGAATATCAATGTTTACAGTTTGGGGTGTTTGGGGGTGTAGGGAGGGTTGAGGGGAGCCAGGCCGTATTGACCGACGGAAATAAGAGATTGGGCTTTGAATCCCGCCCACCATCCAACCCCTGGAGAGGCTATTTTCTCCCTCCCAAAAGGGTGTGGTTTCAAGGGGGTGGTCTGTGCTTAGGGGTGGGGCTAAAAGGCCCAGGATCTTTTCCCGGCCCTGATGGAAGCTCTAACCATCTTTTGCTTGGTTTCTTTTGCTTGTAAATGGTAAAGAGCTTCCCGGATGACTAAAACAGGATATCATTATAACTATTTATTAAATAACTACAGCTATAGATACCCACATTGGTCATTGTCATTTTTGAACATAATCAATTTTTGCTTTTGTGAGATATATTTAACAGAGGAAAAATAAAGATGTATAACTTTTACTTGTAGACCAGTGAAAATCCCTCAGAACAAATGCAGGACAAGGGACAAGACGTCCGATTAATATGTGGCCTAGAGCGCTGGGAAATGGGCCCGTGTCACTTCTCAACAACAAGTGAATTGCTGACATCAGTCCACCCTGCTATGAGATCCCCTCCTCCGGTGTCCAGTATACTGCCACCATGTAGCAGAGAGCTAGCACCTGAGTGTTTTGCAGAGTTCTTGTAGTGACTCTTCCTGATAGAGGAAGGAAGGACATCCTTAATTAGATTATTTTGTGTCCAAATCTTGGTGCAAGCGTTTTATTTACATTAAATGAAAAATTATTTTCACTTAGAATAGAAGGAGCTAATGTTACTTATCGTGTTAAAGTGAAATCATCACAAGCTGCCACAACATTAATATGAATCTGTGGGGAAATCATCCACTTACATCCACCCTGTTGATCTCCAGCCTTCCTGCTTTTGGGGCAGTTGATTTTGTAGCATGCTCATACAGGGGATCTTAGGAAACAGCAAATCGCAGGGCAAACCAGTTCTTCAGTTTATTGGCCCCTTTTCAGTAACCTCAAAACGATGATTTAGCGTCTGCAAGGTCCGGAAAGGTGAAGGAAGACGCTAATAACCCATGGTCATTCAGCTCCACATACTGCAGACAGGAGATTCGCTCCATGGAAACAAATTGACCAAATGAGCATGAGGGCGCGGGGTGTTCCTCTATCTACTTAGTATTTTACAAAAGCCAATCAAACATATTTGCTGAAGACCTTTCTCAGCTATTATTCTGATTTTTTCTCTTGTAAGGCGTTTTTTATATTTTTCTCATTGGAACTGATCATTGTAGTTATCATTCTCCCAGTATCGGCTGCGAACCCGCAGACAACTTCTCCAAACCAAAATATATTAAATTCAAATTTAGCCTTCCCAAAAATAACCTACTACAATAAATTAAATGCAAAGTGCAATTTGGCCTACAGGGAACTGTTGGCCCTGGATCCAATTTTTGGAAAGAATCACTACACAACTAAAAATACACAATAAATGGTTTTAATTGCTAAACAGAGAAGGACAAATTGTTAACAGGGTTTTCAGGTGCTGCTATTTTTATCTGATGTACAGAAGAAGATGTATAAGAGTGAGCAAGTAATAACCGAGCTTTCCACTGACTATTTCATGTTGACTGAGTCTGAGACCCCAACCCATCAAATAATGGGGCAATCCTTATGTGTGATTAATGCAGGTTTCTTTTTCCGTAACACTAACTTAAATTTTTACTCAACCTCCCTATCTCATGTATCTCAAACTGCTCTTTCTAGGCATCGGTGCGTGCCTACCGTGTACCTATGATATTCACCTAATGGACAACACAGAAAAAGATATGTTATTGAGATGAGCCAGATACTGAAAACATGTATCATTATATCCTTATATATGGAAAGAAGAATAAATTTTACTTACTAAAACACGCATAAATTCTGCTGATGGCGTTGTTCAAAATAAACAAATAGTATTAGTTTGCCTATGTTCTTTTCCAGATTATGAAAATCGTATATTGATACCTTGGCTGCCCGGGGGGTTTCTTGGTAGTAAACCCCTACCCTGGTCTTTTCAATAATTTGCATCGTCGTTGATGTAATGGTGCCTTGAACTAGTTCGTGATATGCACCTAATGCATAGGCCCCGTAGTGGGGGTCAAAACATGCTTCAGCACGAGGTTCAATGACTGTTCAAAATAGTGACAAGTGGAGGCATATAGTCACAAGGTCGAAAAGGGGCCCCCAAACTACTTTTTGGGCTGGTGTATTAAGGTAGGACGCTATCCAAATAAATGGTTGTACTGATGTGGCCATATACTTTCCATTAGTTTTAATGTGGAACAGGGGTTAGCAGTGTGTTGGTTATTTCGGGTGAGTTTCTTATGGGGGTAGCAATAAAATGATTAATCTGCTCCGGTGCTCGAGTCCTGCCTATAGTGGGCATGTTGCTTGTAGTCTTTAGGAGATATGTCCACCATCATAAGGTTTTGCCGTATTGGTAATTCAGCACCTGTTTTTTTTTATTAATTAAACATGCAGAAAAAGGGTCAGGTAAACAAAAAATTGGCAAGTCCCACCTGGGAGGCTTGGATTTTAACAAATTAACCCTTTCTTCTTCTATAGTTAGTAATACTACATGAATCTGAATATTGTTGTGATGGGCGAAGTAGCAGTGTTGATGTCAGATTGAGGATTCTTTTATTCAGCGTAGTATATATATATATATCAAAAGACAAAAACGCATAGCACCTAGCAGAAGCCTATTAATGCGCGTTTATAAACACAAATAAATGTACGTACAAAAGCAGGCAACTCATGAAATATAGGGGGGAAGCTGTCCCGCCCTATAGATACATGTTGTCCGTTAAAAGGTCAAGGGGGTGAATCTCTTAAAGGGATTACGCGCTGGCAACTGTCCCCCACACAGAGGACCCTACATAGTAAAGGACGGAGAATTTTCATGAAGAAAAAATGTAAAGCTTTTATCAATACAACGGGACGTGTCATGTCCTGACTAAGTCAATAAGCCAGGTGCACTTTTGTGATAAACACTGGCCTTGTTATTCTATCAGAAAAGACATAAGAGGAGGGTAGGCAGTCTGAAACAATTTGGGTGCACAGAGGGGCTGGATTAGAAGAAAGCGATATAGACTGAAAGGTAATAGTAAAGTAAAAGGGGAGGGGTGTGTAAACTGGGCTATATCGATATAATACAATCTTAGCCTGTGAATTAAGGGGACACAAAGGTGTTAACAAGTAGAGGGGGGGAATCAGAGTGCAGGAGGAACTAGCACTAGCTGATCATAGGCCATTCCTAGGATTGGCTTTATATAACCGGGAATTATTAGACACGCTCAAGCCTGTTGCGACGCAGTGGGTGTTGCTGGGAAGATCACCAGTAGAGTAAACAACAGGCTGATGCGCGCACTGACATATGGGGCAAAATCCGATAGCATGTCGCCGCATGGGTGCGCTGAAGAACAAAAAATGGAAGAACATGTGCCACGGTACCAGATAGTGCTGTGGATGAGAGTGGGGAAAGGCACCGAGATTCCAATAATATCAAGGGACTCAATGAGCAACCAGCTTGGATTCCGCATCTGTGTGGGATAGCGGGGGATAGCCAGAACACGGTGTCAGAGCGTGAAGCGAGTGTCAGCGCAAGCTTAGGCGAAGAAGGGGTGGAGCGCTGAGCGTGGGACCAAAGCGGGGAGGGGCGGCGGGGGCAGGCGTCGGAGTCGGAGAGACAACATGTCTATCTGAATACGAATCAGTGGACAGCCGGGGAATACTCGCAGACCAGAACAAGGGCCTTAAATGCAGACGGCAAGAGCGCGCGCGTCGCTGTCCACGATTTGTTATAGACTCTCCAACCCCCCCAAGCGTGAGTTGGGCCAAGCGTCTATCAAAAGATTGGGGCCAGGGAAGATGGGATCTACCACAGCCAAGCGTGAGTGTGGGGTGTGTGTTATAACCTAGAAAACGCATGCAAGCTCTTCAGAGAAGCCATTTTCTAATCACAATCAAACTAACAGTCTTGCCCTGTATATTGTAGGTTAGGCTTTGCAAGTAGATGGCTGGTTTTTAAATTGGTTGGACTGCAGAAATTACTATTTGTCTAGCTCACTGGGGTTGTTGGAGGATTATACTCTCACTGGGTCATTTGTGTAGTAGTCCATGAACATCACATATGGTGCTGATATACCGTAGAGAATAGATAATAATAATAGATTTTTTTACAGAAGCTGAACTTGCTTATAAAACTTTAGCCAAATTCTGCAATATGGGCGGAACTTAGGGGAGTACTGATTAACAACCAGTGCATATGTAGTTCCTACTGTTCCACCATTCCCCTGACAAGCCTCTCAACAGCAGATGGGGAAGATAGGGGTTGTATCTGTATTGAAACATGCGTGTAAATATACATCTTGGGTTTAAATGACTGCAGCCTGCTATGTACATTTACTAGAAGACTCCTCCCCCAATTTGAGATGAATCTGATAATCTAAATATATATCCAATACAATTTAAAGGAAGCATCTAGTAGTGAAAAAACACCTTGCGCGGGACCTTTGTCCACGTGGGTGTGGGTAAAGTCTGTCGTCTGTGGCGTTCCTTAATCCTAATCGTATATCAGGATAACTCTGTGTTAACCATGGTGATCTAGATGGCAATGGGTTGTGGGCCAGCACGTCCCCCCCCCCCTCCCCCTCCGGTACTCGGTTCCGTCGGGGGGGTGGGGGGGTCCCCCATGTCGCCCAGGGGGGTCTGGGACTACACAGACAGCTATTCTCTTCTAACCGACATACGTATCCGCATGGTGCCAAAGAGAGAGAGAAACAGATTGGGAACAAGGTAGATGCCACATCCTGAAGCGCACCCGCATGCCAGTGGCGCCCTAGACAGCAGAGCGGTCCGCTGAAACCAGAGGGAAAAAGTCGATCACAGTGGGTTAAAGGGAAACGAATCTCCTGATATCACTAAGTGTTTTACTCAGGGCTCATCATCATTGAAGCTGATTAAAAAGGGAGATGACAAAGGACAAGCGCGTTATAGCGATACGACGGATCAAGCGAAGCGGCGCAACCCCCTTGCCTGTATGCTGCTGTTCTTAGTGGGTGATTACAGAGTGCAGGGAGGGGGGAAGTCACGTCACAGGATTTGATTGACTCCAAGAGAGGAAGGAATGCAATCATGAGTGTCGAACTGGTGTTCTCAGGTGGCGAGAGAGGGGGATCTGAAAAAGTGAACACTCTGGGGGTTGGGGGGAATTATGAACACATGAGAAGAAAAAAAGTTCATGTTCCCCACTATATACCCACCGTTAAAAGGCTTTTTTACAATAAAATATTAACCATGCAAAATCACAGTTGTATTCCTGTGCTATGCGAGCTCAATGATTTCTCTATTGGCCCAAGAGGCCTGCATGTTCAAGGAAAAGCCAAGTGGAACCACCTCATTATCCAGAAGTAAATTGTTGGATAATCCATGGAATGATGGCGGCAACTCAAGAGTTGCTATGTTATGTACGTTATTGTTATGTACATAGTAACTCTTGAGTTGCCGCCGCCCATGGCCGGACACAATAAGTAAAAAACTGCAACAAAAATCAAAGTTTATGCAAGCACTTTCTCACATTTACCGGTATAGGTGACAGGTATAAAAGGACGTCTATACTGACAATAGTTTAAACTTTAGATACCAGCTGACTATCCCTGCTGTGTGCAGTTTCTCTATATGCTTATGCTATAAACTAGAGATGAGACATTGTTTCATGCAAATCGGATGAATGCATGTTGGGAAATCCTGTTCAATGCTACCTCTAGCGATTTCTGAGGCATGCTGCCCTCATGAACCCCCTGATGAGGAACGTACAGCAGCAACAAATTACCTAAAATGGCTCCTACTCTTTAATTAATTCTTGGATTTGAACAGACATTGCAGGAGAACCATAAGGAGCTGAGGCAGTAAAGGTAAGGATTTTTAAAACACTACACAGTGGGTCTAGTAGAAGGTTAAAGTTTTAGTTTTGTGGTAGACATGCCCTTTTTAAATCTATACCAGTTATTGCACTCCTAGACAAAAGGGGAGAGGGGCTTGGGCATTGTGATGTCATCTAAGTTTGGACAGGGGGGTGGGGGGGGGGAATTTATGGTTTTATAAAGGAGGGGGTAGTCAATGGCTAACACTCTTGGATTTTTCTGGCCAAAAGTAGAAGCAACCCTGTTTTTACAACAGGGGAATACTTGAGTGGTTTGTAAAATCTTCTACATATACGTATGTGTTGATAATAAAATTAAAAATAATATGAACAGGTGGAATGCGTATCTGACCACTGTTCTCATTGGATTGGGGGGGGTAGGTGTCGGTTTGTCAGGTCTGTTGTAATAATCATTAGATCAGAAACTGCCATAGTATAGGGGGGGGAGGGTTTCTTGTAGGGGGGAACGTTAACAGTGTCCGACCTATAACAATCAGAACGTTGCTGCTCATAGGTGGCAGAAAGACTTTGACCGTCGGTAATCTGTTGTTGGATTAGAGTACCGCTGGAAATTCCGAATTAGTAATGATGCCAGTGGTTAGGCACTAGCGTGATTGCAATTGTAGATCATTGGGCTCGGCATAGTAAAATAGGGTTTTCGGGAAACTAAGCCCACCAGGTGTTGTGAAACAGCAGTGTACATGGGCATACGAGTTTGTCACTGTCCGTGGGAAAACCCCCCCCCCCGCCACCTCTATTCAAGGCTTGGTTTTTCTTTATTTTTACATGTTATTGGGCCGACTATGAGGCACCGCTTTTTAACACCAGTCATTTCCTTTGCCAAATGTTGACAGTACAACACGTGTTGTCTTTGGCCATTTGTTAGAAGTAAGAGAGATGGGAAACTGGAAGTAGTTTAACAGACGAAACCACCGATACATGACCAGTATTGATTTTGGATTCCCAATGCGGCAGGCCGGGGAGGAAAAACAAAAAAAAGTAACAACAAGGGGGGACAAATCATCAAGGGGCTGGAAGATAACAACGATGGGTACATCACTACACTGCTAGTTAGGCAAAACGTGGTTCTACCCAACAGGGCAGTTAAGAGTGGTGGGAACAATCTGAAACAGGAACAAGCATGCAAAGTTGTGTGTGTGCGAATCGTCCCAGGTGGGAATAAATGCAGGGATCATGAAGATTATTAATTCAATAGATGGAAAGTCACATCCGGGTTGGAACATCATTTTCTTGGTCTAGTCAAGGTTGTGACCTGGTTTGTCCCGGTGAGGGAAGGATGTGAACTAAAAGGTGCTAGGATGAGTGGAGTACGCTAAGACACATGTGAGAGTGTGTCCTCCCACAGAACACCATAATACATTGTAAGCATTCTTCCGCGATAAGTTGCATTTAGTGCATGTGAGAACTTAGAGCGTGAACGAAGAAGGTTTCCCAGTTTTGCCAGTACAGAAAACCCACAGCCTGAGAATAAAGACGCACGCCCCCTTCACCGGGCCAGTTTCACTGTTCTCTAGGCACATAGAGGCCATCGTATAATACAGATGGTCCCTTATACATCAAGATGGAATAGACGCTGGTAAGACTTTGAAGCTCTGCTTGTTAGCCCTCAATTTTATTACCGGTAGTAACAATACTTCGAGTGAAGGGTTGCTGGGGTTGAAAATAACTGCAGGGTGCTATTAATCTTTCAAACGGTCGTATCGGGAGGTTGAGAGTGATTTGTAGAAGAAAAAATAAGCGGCAAATGGTAAAAAATAGGCATGTCTGCTGCGGGCTGATTGTGTGCAAAGGTGGGGATGTGTGTATTGTGTGCGAACAGCAATAAGAGTAGGAGGGGGGGAGGGGGGAGGCAAGGGGGGAAGTGTACCTGGGGCAAGCAGGATGGGTTGAAAAGGCTCAGTAGCAGAAGGCGAGAGAAGGTCACACAAGTTCACGACGCCCGAGACATTCGGCGTTGTGGGGTTCTGTTAATGTGTGCCCCACCGGTGGAGGAGGCATTTGAGGCACAGCGACAATCTAAATGTAAACGCGTGATAACGGCATGGTGGCGCATCTGGTAAGACAAAGTGCACGGCTGCATAGCGTGCAGGAGTGGGAAGCCCTATTTCCCCCTTTAATTTTTTGTTTCCATGTGCCTGTAAATGTCTAAATGGAACCAGTGTTCTAATATATCTCTGCGTAGCCTAGAGTGGAATGGAAAAGTGATTTGGAAGGATGCTTTAGTCTTACATCCAGTGCTAGCTGGTGGGGATGAAGCATGCGTGATACCATAGAGGTGGGAGAGGTACTTATTTGGTATGAAAGAAGGATATCAGGTCATTGGGGGGACAGGAACCGGATATGTGTGTGGGGGGGGCTAGGTGGCAGCGCAAACGGGGGACGAAGTCTTGCTCAGGGGCTATGTAGCGCGAAGGGGGGGGCTGGGCGCCTGCGTCCAGTGGAGCGAAGTTGTGACAAGCAAGCGAGACACGTCGAAACACATGGCCTGGCACCACCGTGTATGCTGTCGAACCCGTAAAACTAGGGGCGGTCACTGGTCACCCTATCGTGGTCGTCAATTAGAGTTGGTTTGATTGTTATTTATGTGTGTCTTTGGCGCAGGCATCAAATCTCAAAATAAAGGCAATTGACAAAGGTCGATGGGGTGTGATCGATAAGATTCTTCTATTGAACAGAAATGTCAGGGGCTCAAATTTCATTGCAGGGTGGAACCCTTTACTAAAAACTTTATTTTTTAATTTCTCAGACAGCAACACAACAAAACACTAATTATAATACAGAACATTGTAAATTTAAATCGACAAAAATAATCTTTCATTCCTTCAATTGGGGGTGATCCTACAGTTTCTGTCAATCTCTTGGGGACCGCCCATGCACCCTCGGGACCCCTAGGGTCCCCCATACCCCGGTGAGAAACACTGCCCTAACAATATATCATTTTGGGGCAGTTTTTATAAACAACATTTTTATCTTATGGTTAGCGGTGGACGAACTTACTGAATTTTGGTTCGTTTACGTACTCCGAACTTCAGTAAAAGTTCGGCAGTTCGGAAACGAACCCCTTAAAAGTTAATCGGGAGCTACTAGTTTGAATGTTCCCGATTATTTACCGATAAATAAACAAATTGTAACTTACTGTAAATGGCTGTCACACCTGAGAAATGGTTGGGAACCCGTTTAAAACACTTCCTAATTCATACCAGGACAATTGTCTGGTTTCTGCAGCTAATTCGAGGGTTACAGCCAATTCAATTGTTACTGGAGCAATACTTTTCGAGGAGTTACCAAAATAGAAATATACTTTCAAGGTTTACCAAAATAGAACTATATATTCGAGGGTTTCAAAATCGATGTTACTGACAGTTGATGGCTACATTCGATGGTTACTGACAGTTTCAGGCTACATTCGAGGTTAATGAAAGATACATTCTAGGGTTAGCAACAATGAACCATACATTCTAGGTTTACCGAAAACTAACATGCATTTGAAGGGGTTAGTGGAAAACGCACATTACATCGGAGGTTACGAACGCGTACATTCTAGGGTTAGTGATGGCGCGTAAATTTGATATTATGGAAAAGTAGTTTGAGTGCATCCTAATTCCTAAATTCTGTCCGGAACTCAGGTTTCGAGTCCCGCATTCACTACTTCTGTGTATGCCCAGCTGGGATCTTAAAAGGTTTTGTTAAATGTTAAATGATTACACATGGGAGTTGACCACCAGAGAATCACGTTATTCAGATCTAGCACTCAAAAAATGGCTCTGATGCTCAACTGAATTGTATCATAAACTGAAGCAGCGGATTAACAATTTTCTTTTCAAGAGCCCCCTATGGCTTTTTGAAAGGTATCCTGTTTGACTAATATTTCCGAGACAAAACAGATTGTTCATTATTTTTCATTATTTGATTGATGATAGGGCTTATTTAGGAATTTTTTTTTCATTTTTGGTTTCTGGGGTGAGAGGGGGGGGGGGTTTCTACTCCTTATTATTTTCTTCTTTTCATGCAGTTTTCCTTTCTATCTCTGGTCCTTTGTTGTCTTGCCTTATTTTCCCTTCCCCTTGCCTTTTTTGTTTGCCTGGGATTATCACCTGTCCTCCCTTCCTCTTTTGTCTTCTTTCCTCCCTTTTGTTCTGTCTCCCTCCTTTTTCCTGGCCCCCCCCTTGCGCGCTCTCTTGCTTGTCCCTTCCCCTCGGTGGCCCCCGGTTTTTTTGTGGGCCTTCCTGTGTTCTTCCTCGCCCTTCCTGCCCTCCGTCCTGTCCTGCCTCCTTTTCCCCGCCCAAAGTAATTCATAGATTTTAACAAAATTACAGGGAACTTTTACAAAATGCTCACTAACTGGATTAATTGGAATTTAAACTGGTGTCCCTGCGAGCACGTTATAACACCAAGGAATAGCACAGACACAAGAATAACAGTAGATACAACCCAACATATTGCAAAATTGTCATCCTTACAACACCGAAACAAAACGGTTGACAGTGCAATAAACCATGGATTTGGAATTGGCAGGGAGACTGCAGATGTTGATAATTTGAGACAGTCAGGTTTTCAAGCTCACTTACATTGCACATACAGTATGTTAAGATTCCAACTCATTGGACCAGACATCTGTCCCACAACAGTCTATTGGGATCATGTGTTTATAATCGGCTGCAAATCAGGATAAACTATGCCATTTTTACTTAAACAGACCTTTTTTTAATAACTTCAGTAACGCATTATTCTTTTCTTGTCAGACACTAGTTCCTAGTGATCCATGGGAGAGGCAAAGATCCAGATTGTCCTGATGTAGTTTGCTTATGCGCCTCTACAATTGAGGTTTATGGTTGCTTGAGTTTAAAACTGTCACTTTCAGTTGTAAAAATATTGGATATGTTGAGGCTAAATATCTGCATGGACATTAGTAAGGTTGAGGAGGGGTTACGCACTACCATCATCAATTTAGATTTTTCTAATGCCATTATAGGACAAATTATAAACTCACATAACTACAATAAAAATTATGGTTTGCTATAGTAAAATGTCATTAAATAAAAGGTTTTTATTAAAGAAACTGGTTTTCCCTAACAATAGGGTATAATTTAAGAATTTTGAAATATTAAATAGGCAAATTAAAGTGAACGTCAACCCCAAAACTAAAAATAGTTTATAGGCTTCCACCCCCCCAAACCTTGACTTCACGGTTTAACATTTCTTGAGTCTTTATAGTATACTTCACTACCTACCCTCTTCCCTCCGCGTCTTCTGCTGCTGCTTTGTGGCTGGACGCCATCTGTGTCATTATTGGCTGAGACATCGTGCTTCACCATCATGACCCATGCCTGGGTCTGCCCCCTCTGCTGTGCTGTACATACGTAATGGAATGATGTTTGTAATCTACTTACAAGCATCATAACAATAAATGTAACCATGGGAGGTCAAGGTTGGGAGGAGATTAGCCTATATATCTAATTTAAGTTTGGGGGTTGTGTGGGATGGGACATTCTCTTTAATGATAACGTGTTTGTGGGTGTACTTGGGTGCTGGGTAGAAGCCAATGGTAGCGAGGTCCTTACTGCAAAATCCCCTCTGCCTAAAAGCATCATGTGGCGGTTATGTATGGCTCACAGCCGGCTGTGTTGTTGACATAGTAAAATAGTCACGCAAAGGGTAACTTGTGGGATTGTTTTGTATTTTTAGAGTTTGTCTTTGTTTGATAGTTTGCTTATGCACATGTTTTGTTTCTGTTTGGGACTTTACCATGTCAACTTGTGCCTCAATGTAAACTACAATTCTCTGTAGCCAGAGGCGTAATGCGAGAAGTGCCACGAGAGTGGTGACTCTCTGTGGTAAGAGGAATGATGAGGAATGCCAGTTAGACAGAACCAATTGCAAGATCTGGAGGCAGACAGTTTAAGGAACTGTGGTCGCGTTGTGTATGTGCCGTTAAGGTGGAGCAGCCTTGATCACTGATCATCGTGACGGCTGCTGCCGTTGGTTTGGGTTGGAGGCATGCTCACTGCTGTCTTTTCGCTGGAAATTCTAATAACATACCAGAACTGCCAAATTAAATTGTATTTCTTCCCAGAATTCTCTTTTCCCTTAATTGCATCATGAGGCAAGGAGTTGTGGGGAAAACTCTCGCTAACTCGCTTACTCCTGTTAAATCTTATTTTCAAAGACACCCAGAATGAATAAAACTATATGTTTACACTAAACTAAATATATTATTATATATAGCAGTGTATGCATATATTATGATTGATTTCATAAATATATATATATATATATATAATAAATGAATTTGCCCAGAAAAAAAGAAAATCATTTTCTATTCATTATTTTAAAAAAATGTAAGATATAAAGATTTTTTGATATGGCCTGGCTCTAACTACATAATAGAGCATTAATCCAGCAGTAGTGCTGTTTTTAATACTTATTCTCAAAAAATGAAGGACTAAGGCTCACATAGCTGAGTGGAGCTCGTTAGCTACCCAGCCAGAGAATATATAACATATATAGTAACCAACAGCCAACTGTTGTAGCCTTTATGGCTAAATACAAGACTACAACTTATCAGTAATAGCTTCTAGCAACTAAACTCAGTTTCGCTCTCTTTGCATTTTATAGTGTCCGCCACAACATCCCTTTAAATCTGATTGTTCTGATTATAAATCTTGAATCCTGATTGATCGTGGGTCGTGGAGTGGACCATCCTATAAAAACCCCAGCCTAATCGGATTGGAGTCCCAATAACCCGCATCAATCAGATTCAAGAGTTTAACTAGAACATCAGAGTTTAATGGGGTGTGGTATGGACGACCTCGGTAGAAGTCAAGACCTCTGAGCATTCAGTCTAGGGGGGGGGTTTTGGGATTGGAGCTCTAATACTGATAGTTGTAGTTAGAGGCATAAGGCTACAAAATAGCATAGCTGTTAGGCTAGGAATATACACCTGGCTGGGTAGGCTCCATGAGCTACCTTCAGCCCTGTGAGCCTTAACGAATCCTCTGTAATTTGGTGACAGGACTTGAAAACACGCTAGCTGCCCATGTATTTTCTCTATTTATGTTAAGGTGGGTTAGGAGAAGGACTAAAATATTTTTTTTTCTTAGATTTTTTTTAATTATGGGCCAAATTTTTTTTTGTTCCTCTGCAAATACCTTCTAAATAGTTCACAATATATACAGGCATATTTTAATCGAAAAGCAATCAAAATAATAGTGCATACCACGTAGCTATATTGATATTTGTATTCCTGTGTAAACTATAGCTTTTATGACATTCTGGGCTTTGAATAGATTTACAAGGGAGTCAAGCGAGTTAGGGAGAGCGGTTTCCCACAACCCCTTTCTCAGTTATGCAAATAAGTGTAAAGAGACAATTCTGGAATTATAATTTTTAATTATTGCATTTCTAGGTATGTTCAAATTAGATTTCGCAGATCAGTAAGGCATGTTAGCGGTCAGAACAAGGATCAGGTGTCATGCTCCTCCAAAGGCACGAGAAGACAAATGGAACCACAGTTCCCTTTAAGTCTCTATTAAATAGGAAGCTGATAAGCCCAGAGAACTCGCGGATTGCTTCAACTGCAATGACTGAGACTAATGTCCCATAATATATAGGACACAAAAGGAAATTATAGTGACTGGGAATAGTGTGGCGTTGGATCATAGGTCTAAGGTATTGTGAGACATTAGCAAAATGTGTACAAATATATACTTATCCCCAGTTTGCTGCAAACTTAACGCCAGGTGAGGTGTATGGTGGGGAATGTGGTATACGTACATCTCATAGACTGTTACGCGATGAAGTGTGGGTGTTGTTTGTGGAGTTATTGCAGTGAATTATTATCGTAACTTTATATGAAATCGAAAACCCATGTCCTTTAACCACCGTATTATCATGAGAGAGAAGCACGATTTATTGAAAAATGTGGAACGTGATACATATGTGGGAGCAATGTACGCGGGACGAGGGGGTTTGTAAGTGAGACGGAAAAACTCGATACAAGTGGGGGCAATACAATATAATGCATTGGACGGCTTCCTGTCGGGTCGACCAGCAACATGTCGGGACGTGGTTCATTCATTCAACAAGGACTGGTGCTAGGAAATGACCTATATAGAAGATTAATGAAAGTGGAAGAGGTGAGGGCGACACTAAGGAGGCCAAGACCAAACACATCCGGTTGGGAGCAGGATAATGT